>CAJQZM010038277.1:0-68744 GCA_907164665.1 Colias nastes | reverse complement strand
GCAAAGACTACATACTCACAGTATCCTGCTCGGCCATACTGATTCTTCTCAACCATTTTAGGTCGTCACTAAAACAAACAATAATCATTATTGATCAATCAGCGCCGAACCAACGGCTCTCCTCGATTTCGCACCTACGAAACGTAATAGCTCTGAATAACGTCGCACCAACGACTCATATCGATTTCGCACCAACGAAACGACTAAAGCACGGAGAATCGTCGCCACAACGATACACCACAATTTCGCACCAACGAAATGAGGCTAACATTGAATAACGTCGCTACAACGACTCATCTCGCTTTCGCAACAACGAAAACAAGGATATCTCAAAAGGTCATCGCTTCAACGACTCATCTCGTTAACGCACCAACGTAAACAAGGACAACTCTAAATGTCGTCGCTACAACGACTCATCTTGCTTTTGCACCAACGAAAGCAAGGATAGCCCGTCGCTACAACGACATTACTCGTTAACGCAACAACGTAACGAAGAACAAGACAAGAGACAAATGGCAACTGCATCTACTACCACTCAACAAACGGCACTACAATGCATTACAAAATCCAGATAAAACATTTTAAATCTCCGATTTTACACAAAGCTCTAACGTCATTTCAACTACTACTATTACTAGCTACTACTAACAACCTCATGGTCGGATATTTTCCTGACTCTCTTGTGAGGGTTTTGGAATTTAATGATTTGAAGCGGTACTAATAACCATACCTCAACAATTTTAAACGTACCCTTGAACTTCAAGTCAAGCTTGCTTTGATTTATTTCCTCAATTTCGAAAAGAAGATTATCACCAACATTAAATTTCCATTTACTTACTTAGCTTTACTTTTATCATAACTTGACCGACTTCATTATCAATTACAGACATTAATCCCAAAGTCTACTTTAACAAATAATAGCTCTATCAGCTATCTAGCTTTTGTAACACGGTTTATAGTGGAGTTCATTGCGAGATGTACGTCAGCTAACGTATCTTACCGATATCGATGTTTGCTAGACTCTACTGCCATGCCATGTCTAGCAGTGAACAACCAAAGGCTGATGATGTTGATGATTATGACGATGACGACTTCCATGTTCAGCAGTGACTACAAAAGGCAGATGATGTTGACGATGACGATGATGATAACTTCTATGCCCAGCAGTGTACTACAAAAGGCTGATTATGTTGACGATGACGATGACTTCCATGTCCAGTAGTGGACTATATCGATGACGATGATGAATGATGACTGCCATGAGCACACCTTTTCAGCGTACTCGTCACTATCTACCTGACCAAACAAATTAACATTGGCCTCTAGTGCCGTTATACTACTTCTACTACTCTGAAACCACTCTACTGACAATATTTTTAAAGCAATAGAACAAAACATATCGGGTAAAAGAATCAATTACACTAAAACATACTCCTTAACATCATTTTTCTCACTAAGTTTTCCCTGTAGCATCAATGTGCACGGAATACTAACTTAAGAGTTCTGCCTGAATTCTACCTGAGCTAGGCTTAGAGATTTAGCAAGTAATAAAGTTGGCAACGAATTTACGCACGGACTTAGATATGTAACCCAGATGCATGACTAAATCGTGGATATTGAGTACCACCGATCTTTTAACATTGTATCTGCACCTTGACAAATAATTTTCGACCTTACCGCATATGTCTTCCAGACATCAACAAGTAACCACTCATTCTGCATGTCCAAATGCATCTCTTGGTCCTGGCAGACAGTTAACGGAAAGTTCGGCTATGTTGACTCCATTCTGCCCCATACAATTTGCAATAATCGAAATACATACTGTGACAGCCGACGTGGATTGCGCGAAAAGCAAACAACATGCTTTATCCTAGCGCCCTTTCTCCAAATAATATCAAAGTCGAAAGACTAGAGGCAGGCCCCCACCTGTGAACACGCGAAGACAGCTTTATACTAAACGGCTCCCACCGAAGTGCGGTGTTAATCTGTCACCACTGCAAACTTGCAAACCTGTAAATAATACCTGAAGTGCATAACTGCATTAACCACTGCTATGCTGCTACAACTTAAACTGTGGTCTCGTGTGCATGAGAGTAAAACCTGGACTCTAAGGCAGTAGTTCTACGTCTGAAGTAAGCAACTGGATGTTACTAACCGTCATGTTTCTATATCAGCTCAGTACCACATCCAACCGCGCTCGCATCTATGTGAACTGAAGTCATACACCGTAAGAATAGGCTGTGATGTTACTAAACTAATAAACGTTCGCCTGATTAGCTCATGTGATGATGAGTAATCACTAATCAATCTTACTTCCCTTGTAACTTGTAAGCATAAACAATAGTGCTATAGTTTAAGAAAACTGTTAATAAACTAACAGGAATAAGAAGCTGTATAAGCTATGTGGATTGTGACTGTACTTTACCATCCTTAATAACAAAGCCTAGTATTCAACACTACGCTTTCAAAACTTACATTTGGATAGGTTTAAAGAAGATACTACCTTCCTCAAAGCATCCACTTCACTCCTCACTACAATCTGGATGCGCACTGTACCTTGTTCCACGTCAGAAGCTAACCAGATAGCTACTTGGTTTCACTAATCCAGCTGTTAAAACTCATTGACTTTGTTACGCAATCTGCTGCTCGTTCAACGCACAAAACTCCTTAGAACAAACACATTTCAACAGCTGTAACTCAGATGGTAAATTAGTGCTAATGTAATAATAATAATACACTAAAACATAACACATTGAAATTCTCTATTGAAATTCACGCCTCTGCATGTTGGACTTATGTCCCTTAGTAAGCCTACCAAACCGCTAGGTATCTTTCTTCTCTCGGTACCAGTGTATAATAGAGAGAAACGTAATTAACTAAGCAACACGCTTCAATAAGATGAAATTATTGTATTGTCACTATTCCTTAGTAAATGTACACAGTGTGAACTAAATCTGTCTAATAAAGTAGGTAGTTCAAAATCGAGTTCGTTACATACGAACAATAAAGGAAGCCAAATGTAAGCGTGTTAAAAATCAAAACAATTTCTCGTATCAGACTTGCTACAAACAAGAACATTATTACGCAATAAAATAACACATTAGAATATCACACATGTAAACTTTGTGTTTAATTTCTCAACCTAATAAGCTAGCATCGCTATCATAATAATGATTTGGCACAACACAAATTAAAATTACTAAAAAGTAATCGCCTATTGTAACTTGCCATAAACCTTGTTATGAACTGTCTACAATATGTTAACAGATTATTTTAAAATTAATGTTATTATTAAAAACGCTTACTAGTCAATTTGCTACTAGCAATTATATCTCTGATAAGGATACACTCAGTACTAAAAAACAAAACTAAACATGTATGACTCACAGTTGTCCATAAGTTTGCCACACGGCACGTGTTGACTCAATGATTGCGCTCAGGCAACGTGGATGTACCTGACCCGCTGGTTTTCGGTGATTCAATGCCTAGTGCAATCATTAGCACCTTATCCGCTCGTGCACTCCGATGCAAAGTGGCCAGACACGCCACACATGAAACAAATGACTCGCGATGGTTAAACCCTGCACTAAGAGGACTGCTGATCCGTCGCGCGCCCTCCATCTGCTGTCTGCGAATGGCATTCACACGCAGGTCTCATACAGACTTATTGATAGCACACAGTCAGCGAAGCAGCCCTGTTACGCCTCGCACTTGTCCTGTAAATGTCACTAATAATTTGCGGAGCCCTTCACCGCATAAAGACGGCTGCCTTGAGCTCTCGCTGCAGCAATCCCCGGCAACAATCTCTGTAGCAAGGGCCACGCGCTGCAAACGCTTGTCAAACCGTGAAACATGCGACAAGTTGAAACGACAACTTCCTCCACGCACACATTTTGCCACGAAGCCAATGACGCACACTTTCCGACGGCACACACCGACAGGCACTCGCCATTGCTTGGCTCGCCACCCTGCAAGTAAATAAGAGCAGCCGCACGGGGCTCAACATAGTCACATTACGGTACACAATATTATAAACAATTCTCGTAACTGCGACCACGGCTAATAGAAAATGAATAATAAAGAGACGTGATAGATACTGCGAAGCACTTTAACGTATCATAAATAGCAAATAGTTACAAATAATAACTTTAACGGCTTTTTTTAAAACACAGATCAACGGACAATGGCATTACATCACGTATGTTGTTGTTCCACTTGTTGTATGTTGTAAGTACTCACCGGTTGTCTTATGGCTACGATTAAACGCCGTATGATTCTATTTTGCACCTCCAGAATAATTTTATAACGTGTCTACATTACCACATGACGATTGTAAAAATCACGTTTATTCTTTGTGCTCAAAGCAATCCCGCTTCTGATATCGGCGGCGGCTGGATTTTAAAACTATGTGGGCTGGTTACATCCTCTATATTGGGCTTATTGGGTAACTTCGAGCATCAAAAGACATAAACGGAATCTAACACTGACAATAACTGAAATCACTAATGAACTGAAATGAATACTTTGTATAGCGAATCTAAACTCAAACTAATATAGAGACTGATATAGACTCGAACAGACAAGTCCGCTCGGCACGAGCTCCAATACTTGAATGCCCGTCCGCTACCACGGCCATGTCCAAGTGCACTTCGTGAGTCATGCGCTTGCGTTCGGTAATATTAGGGGGGGGATCTCCGACATATATATTTTCGCTTCAGTTCCCGATCGTCGATAGATCAAGCGATTGAATTATGCACACAAAGTTACCCGGTTACTGCACTAACTTTGTTAAAGGCTAAGCTGTATGCTCTACTTCTCTTATCTTATATTGAATTTCATATTTAACTTATCAATATCCTGATATATATATTAAGTAAGGATATACTACGCTATGGAAGAAAACCCTGAACTTTTTAGTGTCAATCGCGGGTAAATTCGCGCTTTCTACATTTTTCGGCAAAATCTATACTAATCTATACTGGTATACTTAATATTATAAAGCTGAATAGTTTGCTTATTTGTTTAAACGCGCTAATCTCAGGAACTACTGGTCCGATTTGAAAAATTCTTTTGGTGTTAGATAGCCCATTTATCGAGGAAGGCTATAGGCTATCACGCTAAGATCAACAGGAGTGGAGTTGGATGTTACCAATGCGGATGTATTATGTGGATGATGAATTTAAGTATGAATGTTCCTTAATATTATCTACTCATCGTTTAATTAGGAATACTATATTTCTATTCATTAGATAGGTATATTTAATTCACCAATTGACTATGCAATAAATCCAGTTAGTACATTTTTACTACCCAAACTGAAATTTTAAACAAAATCTATAAGTTAGTAAAATAAAGTGTTTCACGACACTCATTTATTTATTTATTTATTTACACATAGAACTAACTATCATTACAGGTTAACCTAATTCGACAGAGTTCTTTTATAAATTAAGAAAAACAAACATATCTCATAAAAATATAAAAATAAACACGTTGTAACACAATAATAGCCTATTAAGCCTCAATAATTCATAAACTTAACATTTTTGCTGATAGCATAATATATTTAGTAGTACCTTTGAAAATTCGCTCAAAGTACAAGAAAACACATCTATTATATTGTGCAATTCGTTAATTGTACGAAATGCAAGAATAAGAGGCGATTTGGCTAATAGATTAGTTCTCGCTACTGGTACATACAGTATATTGGGTAAGATTCTTTTTCCTAAATAGTGGTCTGGAACCTTTAAATACATTTCCTTTAATATTCCGGGATTGTATTCTTTGCCCCTTAAAACCCCCACCAAGTATGCCACCAGCTTAAATTCGCGCCTTACCCTTAACTCATTATACCCCACCATGCCCATTACAAACAGTGTGGGATACATTAGGGGATAGAAGGGATATACGCCATAAAGCTTCATGTACAAGTGGCGCATGAATTTATTTTGTACTCTTTCCAACATAACCGTGTACTTTGCTTCGTGCGGTGCCCATATGACCGCACTGTGTTCCAAATAGCTTCTGACAAGACTATTGTATAAGGTTTTGACTACCGTTATGTTGGTGAACCCCTGTGACTGCCTGAGTACAAAACCCAATTTTCTATACGCTTTTTTACAAATTTGCGTAATATGTGCTCGAAACGAAAGGTCAGCCGTGAGATTCATCATTTATGTAACCTCACCAACTTCTAATTAAAGTACAGCAAAAAGCCACGCAAAACAAATGAACCGATAAATTCGCTATCTTGAAATAAAAGCCTCTTCTAAAGCAATTGAAAAGGCAGGATTTAATTTAACAACATCAGAGAGATCGAATCGAGAAGTCTTTCTAGCGATGTAAGTAATTGGTGCTTTCCTAACTTGAAAACTTTATGGTAAGATTGCTCATTGCTAGTTTGTTGAACGAAGATTTCAGGAAGAAGAAGACTGACTTGAAAAGATATTCGATTGAAATATTGCATCTAAATTTTAATTTCTTCTATCATGTAGATACTTAGCTATTCAGTTGGAAATATGATATGAAATTTTACAATGAAAACATTTATGAAGTTAACAATTTTAATGGCACTTCAATGGCGTAATGTTGTTGTTGAAAAACTTTCTGTGTCGGTACATAATAATGTTTTTGGTAAAATACTGCTCTACATTATAATTCACATAGTTATAACGAGGTTTTATACAGGGGGGACACCCTGTATAAAACTTCGTTACCTTCGTTGTACCGTTGGTATACTAAGCTCAAAGGAGGTTATAGTTTTGCATACGCTGAGTACGTAAAAAATACTTAAAAAATTCCAGACGCAATTTTTTTTTCAAATAGATGAATTCTTAGAACTCTATGTAACCCCTAACAAGCAACCCGCCTAACTTTTCCACCAGCACGTGAGCTATCGTTTAAAATTATGTTTTCATAGACAAAATGCTCACATTAGCGAAGCGGTATATGCCGGCTGCGCGAAGTTAGAGAAGAAAACATGGATTTTAAGGAAAATATTTGCAAAAATTTTTTAACGTATTTTTGTTGTTTAAGTATTTTTTTACGTGATCAGTGTATGCAAAACTACAAATCCCTTCGCGCTTAGTATACCGATAGTGGGACACCCTGTATAAATAAGCTACATACGTAAACAATAAGTATTTTTATCACCTCCTCGATTTCTAATTTCAACATTGATCTTATTTTCATACGATCACTTACCATCAAGTGACGCGTCTGTGCTGTTATTTCCTCAATTATTAAAAAAAATACACGTACAATAAACTAAAATATATTTCACTCAAAACACATACACACTGTATAGCCTAAAATCGTTTGCACCAATTGAAACAAACCATTTTATTCGAGCATATTCCCTCCATTTTCTATTTAGAAAATCTTCACGTATTCCAAAGACCCTCCTGATCAATTTACCTTCTATTCAATTGTGTTTCAATTGTTCCTGCAAATAATGTTATTGTGTGCTGTTTAAGATATACACTCATACATCATTTATTGTAATAAGGTACGGTCTATCAGTTGAAGGGTAAAGGGTAAATTACATTTATCGATTTTTTGTAAGTAGTTTATGGGAAAGAAATGAATGTGCCTCTAATATGGTAGACTGAGCTTTTGCTTATTTGCGTGTATGGAATGGAACTTAAGTTCTCTGTGTTCTTTTCCATGTGTAGCCTTGTAATTAATACTGGACTGGACTAAGAAGGGGAATAAAATGAATTAGTATATAGACCATTGTTTTGTATAGAAAAATCCAAAAAAAATGTACGAATCTGGCTTTAGCGCGTAAGTAGAGTAAAAGCCATAGAAATCTAAATAACAAGGCACTAGTAAAAGCTCTACTTTTATTTATGTCGCTTAAGTTCCTATGAAAATATGCCAATATCATGTCATATCATGTATCACAGAGGGTGGTTTGTTTTTACTCTTTTACCCAGAAACTACTGTTCTAATTAGTTGAAATAGAATAAAGCCCACAATAATACAGTCTACATTTCTTCTAGCGCATAAGGCCACGAACCGAAGCTCATTTCTAAATAATACGCCGTCAATCATACGTAATATCGATCAAACAACACACAATACTTCATAAATATGTCTAAAATAAATTAAAGAAGCTTTTATAATAATGAAACTCAAGTCCAGATGTAAGAAGACATTAGGTATATTTAAAAGGCCGTTATAGTAGGGGAGCCCAAGAGGGGATTTTGGGATTTACTCGAGCTTACTATAAGGGACGGTACCTACCTTAGCTATTCATTAGTACCTCTAGTCAATATGAGTAGTTATGGTTGGTGGGTGCGCTCAGGGGCCCCGCTGGAAAATTTGAATAATCCATAATTCCCTAAGGTTGAGCTCGAATCGTCAGATTAGCGAAATGGGGACTTCTTATATTGTAATTAACCCCCCCATATATTAATCTGACGCGCTCGAATAATATTACTTTAATTTTTTACCCTTTCTTCATAGCGATTAAATCGCCACTTAAATCGTCAGATTAACGTATACTTTTTTTCAGTGACGTCCTGGAGCATGCAAAATATCAATATCTAACGCGCTTGAGTATTTCCAAGCCAATTTTTTTCTTTTTTAAATTAAAAAAAATCAAAAAACCCTTCCCCACCGCTAAAAGTGAAAACATTATAGGACCTTTTTTTCTCGCTATGGTCTTATCTACCAATTCTAATAGGTTCCCGTGACGCTCGAGTAAATCCACATTTAGCATCCTGGGCTCCCCTACTATTATGACCTCTGGGAGCCATATTGCCTCGCCGTTGCTGTACTAAGCTGAGAATCAAAATTAAATTTTATGAGCGTGTTGGATTTTACGTTGTATTATTATATGTTAATTATAATGCTGTTTTATAAGAAACTTTTTTTAATAATTAGCTTTGCAGTTAACTGCAAGTTTTTTAGAAAATAAAGTGCTGTTGATTGCGCGGTATTTTAAGAAATGTTGTTTCTACTTCGATTTGTTGTTTTGCAGATGATATAATGACAACGTAGATTATATTCGAAATGATATGGATAAAATTAATAAATTGCGTAAATCTATTCTATTTAAAAAGTATGTGCGTTTATATTTTATAGAAAGTAATATTTAACGAACAAATTAAACAGTTGTTTATGTCCTTATTGAAAAAGGTCCACGATAAAATTATTTATTACTAATTTTAATACAAACAAGCCGCCTCGACTACGCCAATTATTTTTCAATTTCTTAATCCAGAAGGAGATAATTCTAACAAATGCAAAACCATTAAAATCCGTTCAGCCGTTCTTGATTTATAGATAGTCTAACAAACAAAAATTTTTATTGGTATCGATTTTAATGTTTTCATGTGATCTTTTCAGTCACATCACGCGAACAGCAAGCTGGCTACCACCTTTGGAGAGCTGGTGCTGCAGGGAACCCAGTAGCCATGATGAGGAGCTTCCGTATGGGTGGGAACAGGCCCTGGACAGCAGGGGCAAACCGTATTATATCAAGTGAGTGTACAAGAGACATTTAAAAACTAAAATAAAGATACGTTTAAAAATTAATATCAGTTAACCTATCTTCAACGTAAAATAGCAACGGTAATTGTTATTATCTTCATTTACATCGAAAGTTTTATTTGCATCTGGTATAATTTGCAAATGGTATATCCATTGATACCATTGATATCTACCGTCATATCAAGGGTGAATGAACAAGACGAACACGAGTAGATACTCAGTACATTCTTACTGTTCATTTAATTCCTCTCAAAGAAATCCTTTCCGAAATTCCAGCCACGTCAACAAAACAACCACGTACGTGGCTCCAGAGAGCACATCCCACGAGACACCACCAGCGCCTCGTGATGTGGTGCTCGAGCGGGATCCAGAGCTGGGCTTCGGCTTCGTAGCTGGCTCGGAGCGGCCTGTGCTCGTCAGATTTGTTACTGACCACTCACCTAGTGTTGGGAAGGTAAGGTCTTGTAGTATTCTTCATCTAAAATGTCTGTTTGATGAACGGATGTATCCAGGACAAATATTTCAGGACAATTTTCAAACACGGAACGATCTGATCCCATACTAAGCTTTCACTTGTGTTATGGAAACCAGATGACCGATAAACATACATAATATATAATTTTAAATAAATACTTAAATAGATAATTAACACCCAGATACAGACCAAACATTTATGTTCATCACACAAATATTTGCCCTGGGTGGGAATCGAACCCCACGACTGCTGGCTTGGAAGGCAGGGTCACTACCAACCAAGCCAACCGGTCAGTCAGTATGTACTTGTATAGTAAGTTATGATGTATGTAAGTAACTTAAGATTGTAATAAGCATGTAGTATCATAGTATATAAGTCATATAATAGTACTCAAAATAAATCAGACGATATTTCCATAAAAATTTCTGGCTATTCTGCTTAGAATCGTTATGTTGACACTAAATATGTTTCTGTTGTTATACGAAAGTATGTATAGATGGATGGATGTTTCTTAGAAATTCTGTTTAATTCTTCGTTGATTTTGTTATTATTAATGCGAAAGTTTGAATGGACGTTTATCTTTTATGAAAACGACATCTGAGGGGTTCTGGATGAAGCTTAATCTGAATATATTATAGTCCAATATTACTTGCTCTGTGTTATAGTCTGCTATTTTTTGAAAGCTGTGGTTAGTTATTTTTCACCGTTTAAATTGTAGCATGTCCCTGAATAATAAGCATATTGGACGAAACTGCAGAGAACAAAGTCAGATTAAAAACTTTGAAAGCACGTACAAAATGCTTTAAACTTTGCAATTGGAAACTTTGTATGACATAGTCGGTACTCACCGGAGAGCCGGAGAATTTAATTATAATGAGTTTTTGGTCGTTTTGAAAAAGTTATCATGAATTTGATATTTAGTTTTAGCATTATTTTATATGAGAATCGAGGCGATAACGAGGCGGGATTGGAATCCGCGTCTTTCGCCTTACGCTACGCTACGAATGTGTATTTCACATAACAATAAACTTATGTCGTCCTCACTACCTAACCACAAACTCTTGAATTATGTGAAAGATATATTATTTTTGTAATTATATTTTGTTTCCGAGGGCGGGGACCTGGTGATCTGTGATACCGATTAAAACCCATTTCAGACACCAGCTCCTCCAACTCCAGCTAAGTGTTTGATAATTTTGTATGCATGTAGATTAATTTATGTGATTGGGAATTGTGAGGAGAAATAAATAAATGATTTGAAAATGATTTGAAATTTAATATGTACACGTAAGTAATATCGAATATGTATAATATAAATTAAATAAGTCAAGTGCCAAAAAACATTTAAATTTATGGAAGTCCATAAAAAGCTTTCCTTCAGTTTGTGGTATAGCTTTTACAATAAAAAGTGAAACGATAACTTTTATTGTGATGCAATTCATAAAATATGAGCAGTACAGTGTTGTTGGCTTAAATTTAATATAAATGATATGATTTAATGTACCTAAGATTCCTCTGGAGAACAGTATATTTGAAATTTTTGTGGTTTTTGACATCCTCGTTATAGAAATCATACCATAAACGACCACAGAACACGTAATTAAAAATCTCTTTCAAATAAAGTAAACAATTATAGCCTTCCTTCTAATTTATCATTTATCATGAATCATAATTTACAATTCCCAGCTCGAACCCGGCGACCAGATCCTCTGCGTCAATGGAGAAGACGTGAGCCTGGCCGCTAGGGAGCACGTCATCTCTGCAGTACGAGCATGTTCAGACAAGGTCACGTTACGCGTCTGCCAGCCAGCGAGGAGCGGCAACCCGGCGAGGCGGTCTGCGTTCCTGTCTGCTGCTAAACGCGCGAGGCTACGAGCCAGGCCTCCGAGGGTGCGGTTCGCGGACTCTGTGCAACTTAATGGCGCTCCTATGTACCCGGTAAGTTTGTTACTAGATGCTTTTATTTGTCTGAAACTATTAATCGAAATTTGCATGAAAAACTTCATAATATGACTTTGTAATAGGCCAGAAATAAGCCGAGTGGAGAAATGCGTAAGATAATTTATGTTGTATATTATAATTACATAATTAAACAATAAAATCAGTGGCAATGCATAAAGTTTAATTTGTGTGCGTAATATTTGTTATTCTATGTAAACCATCAGTTATTATTTATTAAACACCCACCCAAAATAATTTCGTCCTGTATAGTTCAAACAAGTTCAATACCTACCTAACATCAACCAGGCTAAATAATTTAACTTGATTGTATTATATTATATTCTATGACCCTTTCCTATTACAGCCATCAGCATTTTCTCTCGGTGATCTCTGCCTGCCACCAATGGCAAATGTCCTCAAAGTGTTCCTGGAAAACGGTCAAACCAAATCCTTCAAGTACGACGCGACTACCACCGTAGCTGATGTGGTCACCAGCTTGAAGGATAAGCTCTGCATTACCGCGGAGGAGCATTTCAGCCTTGTGGTGGAACATGTGAAGAGCTTGAGACGGAATAAGTTGACGTTACTGGATCCTAAGGAGTCTTTAGCTAGAGTGAGTAGAAAGTTATATTATTTATTAGATGAAACTTCCCTAGATGTATGTACCCACATTTTAAAAAAGAATATTTTTATATGATTTCTCCTGTTCGCTTCACCAGTAGCATTTTACTGTCATTTAGTAGTGATCTTCTGACTTCTATCCAAAGGCATAGAAGCAATATATTTATAGACTATAGATATTTAGATTTTACATACATACGCACATCAAAAAGTAGTTGTGAAGTAGCTTTAAAAGCTTTAAAACTATTTCCAGATCGCCTCCCGCCCCGGCTCGCACAAGATGCGCTGTCTCTACCGCATTGTCTTCATGCCGAGTTCTGCAGCCGACCTCGCGCAAACAGACCTCGCAGCCCTCGACTACCTGTACATGCAGTGCTGTAACGATGTCGCCCAGGACCGTTTCGCCCCAGAACTGCAGCCAGAAGTCGCGCTGCGGTTGGCAGCACTGCATATACATCAGCATGCGCTTGCGCATAATATGTCACCAGCGAAATTGACTGTTAAGGCTGTTGAGTAAGTTGACATAAGATTGTGTTAGTAGAATTTATGATCTAGCAATGATGTCGCAAAGGATCGCTTCGCGCCAGAACTACAGCCAGAAGTCGCGCTGCGGTTGGCAGCACTGCATATACATCAACACGCGCTTGCGCATAATATGTCACCAGCGAAATTGACTGTTAAGGCTGTTGAGTAAGTTGATATAAAATTGTGTAAGTAGTATTTGTGATCTAGCAATGATGTCGCCAAGGACCGCTTCGCGCCAAAACTGCAGCCAGAAGTCGCGCTGCGGTTGGCAGGACTGCACATACATCAGCATGCGCTTGCGCATAATATGTCACCAGCGAAATTTACTGATAAGACTGTTGAGTAGTTGATATAAGATTGTTTTAGTAGAATTTATGATCCATCAAATTTTGTACGATAGCAAACGATTCCTGCATTCAAAAAACATAGAAAAGTATGTTTCGACATTTCACGTTAATTGATTAGATACCAATAAAATACAGTTGTTTTGAAAGCGTCATTTTGTGGACGATTAAATATGATGTTCCCTTTTCAGCTACCAGGGTTAACTGAAATCAATATTCAATAAGTATATTTACAGAATTGTTCGGATCTTCTCTTTAAAAACTGCATTACGAATCAGTAGTTTTTATTAGCCACACAATACAATGATGACTTTTAAAATATACTGAATGGTTGAGTTTGAGTTTATTTATTTCAGGCGAGAATTCGGTCTAGAGCGGTTCGTTCCAAGCAGTCTTCTAGAAAGCATGAAGAGGAAGGAGCTGCGACGTCTTGTGGCGCACTTTCTGAAACTCAATGCGCAGATGACTGGCAGTCAGCGGCAACTTACGCAGTTACAGGTAAATATGGATAAGTTTATATCCGCACAATTAGCTATCTAATAAACTGAACAAAACTAACGTTAAGAAACAATAATCTTTCTTACACTATTGAATAAAGAAACAAAGATTACGCCTGTTAAATATGAAATCGGAAAAATAGAATAGAATAGAATAGAATAGAATTCATTTATTCGTGGTAAAAAAAGAAATACATACAAAACAAAAAAAGTAATACAGATAAAAAAATAAAAAATCACCACGAAAAGGGTATGGATTCAGCATATGGAGAAAACAATGACCAAAAGGCCACTGCTTTCACCGCTGTTTTTCAGCCATAACCTGTTGTGGCCACAAATGTCATACGACAAAAAAAAAAAAACATGTAATTATAATAAAAAAATACACAGTACCATAACAAACATAGCGGTTCCCCTTAAACAAACATATTATATTTTCAGGAACACAGGTAAAACAATAAAACTTTTAATACAAAATAAAAGATAAAAGATAGAAAAATGAATCTAAAACTAAAGGAATGCAGGATTAATTATTACGTTCCTACTGGTGAGATACATCCATGATACAGCGATACCTCATCATTCAGCCTCACAAATATACCTAAAGCCAATCAATTCGTACATCGGGCGAAAGAAATCTTTTTAAAATAGTTAAATAAATACAACACAATAAAAATTAAAATATCATCTAATCCGCTGGACACAGTTCCTTTTGCTTTTTAAGTAAATAGTTTTTTAGCCTTGCCCTAAAAGTGCCAAGACATCTCGAGTCGCGTACAGGAGGAGGGAGGTCGTTCCAGCACTTACTAGCCCGATATTTAAAACTACCTCTAAAAGCAGCTGTTTTATACTTAGGGATTTGAAACACACAAGAGAAAGACCTTGATTTGTTGAGCTTTTGACTTTGTGACCAAGTTAATTTTTGATGGAGGTAAGGCGGTGTACGGTGATTTATTACACCATGCAGGAGAATATAAAGATGGAGCTGTCTACATGCTGACATTTTTAGTATTCCTGCTTTATTTAAGAAAGGCGTAACATGCGTGCGAGGCTGGATCTGGAAACAGTAGCGCGCACAGGCATTCTGGATCCTTTGAATAAGACTCTTACTTCTTGCCAAACAACAGCCATCATAAACAACATCGCAGTAATTAAGTTTTGAAAGCACGAGTGAGTTACAAAGCTGGATACGCAATGGCTCATTTATGTAATTTCTAATCTTATAGAGAATTTTTAGGCGGTAGAAGCAGTTACGTGCTACTTCAGCTATGTGGTCTTCAAAGTTTAGTGATGAGTCCATTAGTAAGCCGAGGTTTCTTGCTACCTGTACTTGCTCCAATTGTTCACCATTAACTTCTACCTTAGGACATATTTCATTTATCTTACCCACCTGCTTTGGAGAACCAAGAACCAAGAATTTAGATTTAGATGGATTGAGGACAAGCTTATTTCTCTTTGACCAATCGCTTATATTAACGAGATCGTTATTTAGTTTGTCTACAGCTGATAAAGAGGAAGATGGTGGAAAACTTACATACAATTGTAAATCATCTGCGTATATGTGATACGAACAATACTTAATAACGGTGGTAATGTCAGTACAATAAATGATGAACAAGATCGGTCCCAATATTGAGCCCTGTGGCACACCCCTTTCCACAGGTTTCAATGAAGAGTAAAGATTACCGCGAGCAGTATGTATACGAACCATTTGAAATCTATCCATTAGGTAACTTCTAAAAAAATTTATTGAATTATTTTGAAACCCGTAGAAATGGAGCTTGGAGAGAAGAAGCGAAATATCGATGCAGTCAAAGGCTCTCGAAAAATCAAGGAGTGTTAATATTGTTCCCATGCCTTCATCACGTCCTGTGAGAATATTATCAACAACATCTAAAAGCGCTGTTGTGGTACTTTTCTTCTTTCGAAAGCCCGACTGATAGGATGGAAGAATATTGTTTGTTTCGAGATATCGAGTAAGCTGCTCACATACTACGCGTTCAACCACCTTAGACAGACATGGCAATATGCTAATAGGACGCAAGTCCTTTAATACCGTGGGATTACTATTTTTGGGTACTGGCTGAATGAGAGAGGTTTTCCAGCAGGTTGGAAATGTACTACTGGTAAGTATTATGTTAGTTAAAGATGTTATTACAGAAAGAGTTCTAGGCAAAGTAAGCAACAGCATATCTATGGATATATCATCACAGCCTCTAGCCTTCGTTTTAATCTTGAGCAGATATTTAGAAACAACTGTTTCATTCACAGTACTAAGCTCAAACTTTGCTGGCCCATAGAGGTTATTTTGGAAAAATATTTTTTCATTTGAATTATCAAAATTAGAACTAGGCAGTTTCAGGAAATGGTCGTTTATAATTTCAGGGTCAAACAAACAGTCGGGAAGATCTAGCTCAGGTAAATTATTAGGCATTATTGACATTTTTAAATTCTTCCACATTTTTTTTGGATCCTTAATATTCTTATTAATGTTGTTATCAAAGTATGCCCTTTTTTCGTAAAACAGTGCAGAATTTACCAAATGTTTCATATCTTTGTAGTGGGACTTATCAATATCCGATTTACTTATTTTATACTTATAAAATGCTTGATCTCTAAGCTGCATCATAAGCTTAACATTGTCCGTTAGCCATGGTGTAATTAAATTTTTTATGCGCGAGGTTTTATATGGCGCATGATGGTCAAAAAGATCGATTATATATTGATTAAAGGTAGAAACCATAATGTTTATGTCGTTTAGGTCTAATATTTCTTCCCATGGTATCAAATCTAAATGTTTATTAAATTCAGCGATATCTATATCCTTTAAATGTCTGTATGTTACCCAACGTGGAGGCGGTTTCTCTATTTTAACATTAAATTCAGCAACAACAAATGCATGAGCGCTCAGGTCCGGAATATGGTTAATTTTTATTTCTTTTATTTTGGCGTCAGTACAAATTAAGTCCAAAGTGGTTTGCGAGGTAGAGGTGAAGTGCGTGGGGGAATCAACGTATTGTTTCAGACTGGTTTGCTTTAAAAAAATGTCAAGATTCCTGTAATCCGATGTACTCCCGTTACTAAAATCAATATTAAAATCACCCAGTAATATGACAGAATCGAAATTTACAAAGGAAGTAATAGACTCGGCGAGCGCATCGAAGAAGGTTTCTGAACAAAGCCAGGGTGGTCTATATGCAGTACCAATTATAATGCGACGTGAATTAATATTTAGGCTTATCCACATTTGTTCAACCGAATTAGAGCGAGGGTGGTCACATTTACGCACTTTTATGCCCTGCTTAATGTAGAATCCCACACCACCCCCGCGTGATCGGATACTTCTTGGCCTTGGAATATGTTTAAGCATATAACCAGGAATGGAAGGTGCTCTAGCTTCTTCACCTGGGCGAAGCCACGTTTCGTTAACAGCAACAATGTCCAAGGATAAGTTCAATACAGCGGCTTCAAACTCATCGTGGTGCGTCCCTAAGGACCCAGGATTGATTAAGGCCACTTTAAGATGTTTCATCTTCAGGACAAATTGATAGGCAAAAATGAATATCAAAAACAAAAATATTGAATCAATACAGATATTACGAATATATCCACACCAAGAAAGAAAAAAATCTGCACTATATCTATAATAAAAATAATCCCTTGCACTATATATTCTATGCACAGGAAATAGAAATGGCTCTTGTAGACATAATCTTAAAAAATTAACCACATTAAATGATAATCTCGTATATAGTAACAATGTACATAATATGGATACCTTAGACACTAAACTTTTTAATGCATAATATAATAATTTGTTCCAATGGTGCAATAAAAAATAGTTAACAATACACAGCAATAATAATATGTCCGATTGCAGACATATTGCAATCATCATACTACAAAAACGATCCAATCGAGAGTTATCACAATACATAAGTAATACATAGCTTGCATCAATACAACAATATGATAACATAATATAATACAAAAAGGTTATTCCCATCACAATCACAAAATGAATAAGATCCAGTCCTAATAAAGATATGCAATAATAATATATAAAACAAAAGCAGTAGTACTCAATATGAACGGTTAAAAAATACACATTAGAACTATAAAATATCATTAGAGTTAGCTGTTCCCATATTATCAAAAACACTCTGCAGGTCAGAGTCTTTACGTATACAGATTGCATTTTTATTACTCTCCTGCCGAATAAAGATTTTACCGCCCTTCGTCCAGGAATACTTCCAGCCTGCCTTTTTACAAGCTTCACGCGATTTATAGAACAATTGCCTGTTGTATTTTGTAAGGCGCTCATTAATAAAGAAAAATTTAGTTTCACCTGGTATTATGCCTGCGGTGGTAACTCCTCTGCGAGTTCGAGCGTTTTTTAACAGATCATCTCGTATAGGACGACGCGCTAGGCGCACAACAATAGGCCGCGGCCGGCGGGGTCCGTCGCCTATCTCGCTTCGACGCGGTCGTGCTCCGGCTCTAAATGCGGTTATAATGTCGCGAGTATCGAGCTGCGTGGCAATTTTTGTCGCTATCTGAGTGACCACATGATATAGGTTTTCGTTTTCCTGTTCTGGTACATTAGTAATCTCAATGTCATCCATTAAAAGCTCCTGATCTCGGGATTGTAATTTTTCCTGCAGCTCGGAAATAGTATTTTCGAGCTTCTCAAGGGACTGTGTGCCATCAGATCTACTAACTTTACTCATGCTATCCTCCAAAACACCTACTCTGCTCTCCAGAGCGTCTAAGCGACCTTCAAAAGAAGAAAGCGAAATGGTGAGACCGCTCATCTCCTGTCGAAACTCCTGCAACTCACATCGCATAGTTTGCATTTCCTTTCTAAACAGTCTTATTTCTTTTCCTATATTAATTGAAGGTGAACTATCCACATTAGCGATAGATTCAAATGAATCATTTCCCTGTGAAGAGTTATGGGATTTTGTATGACAGTCCGCCGGGTTGTTATCTTCGGGATTTGTGGGTGTGGACGGTGCAGGTGGGCTTAGGATTTTCTTTTTACACGGCGGGCATCTCCACGTAGCCGCAACTTGCGTGCGCGCCGTCATCCCAAGACAAGACCGATGAAATAAAGCATCACAAGTCGAACACTTAACGCCATCTAGCGCAGAGAGGAATTTCCCGCAAGAACTGCATTTAACCATGGCGGATAAGGTTAAAGTCAACAACAGATGGCGCTACTGTGTAGAATAATTTTATAATATTATCTTCGTAAATCTGTGTAGTCTGTGACTTTAATATAATCTGTTACTTAAGTTTATTTTCATAGGACGAGGGTAGATACACTATAAATTGTTCAAATTTCGAAGCATAAATTCTATTTTGTTATTATAATAACGTCAATAGCACGAACTTCACTTGTTTATTATAGTGCATATGTAATTTACACAAGATAGTGGCACTTTCCGCACGGTTTAACTGGATTTACTTTCAAGATTTTATTTATTTGGACCCGAGCATAAGAAGTACGTATATTTCGAATGACATTCGTATTCAAATAGACGCCTGTGGATATTTTAAAATCCTACTTCATGAATAAAATGTTTAGTACTTACGTATAAAATAATTCTCAGTGATTGCATTCTCATTTATAAGAAAACTTATACCTAGTTAGTACATGTTAATAGTAGAAAGGATAAAAGCATGAGTCAAAAGTTTTCAGTTATGATAATATTATGTAAGAAAAAAGAAAACTATCTCCGTGAATTGCTTTTACGTAATAATCATTACAATTGCAGGCAAAACTCCACTATTTGGACATAGTGGGTGGTCTCCCGAGCTACGGGGCTAAATGCTTCAGCAGCAGCAGACCAGAGCGAGTTCTGCTGGTGTCACCGCGCTTTGGCTTGAGCCAGATCGTTGGAAGAGGGAATTCTGTGGTCAGTATTTATTTTATTTTAATTTTAATCATTATCCACTACAATACCGAAGTACTAATAGTTAATTTTCAACACGTTTTAATTGTAAAATATTTTATTTGTAAAATAACGTCGTGCTACGTATAAATTTGAACTGATTTTAATAATTTTTGCTTTGTTGATTGTTTCATCTATGTATTTAATCTAAACCGACAGAAAAACTTCTCTTTTCTTTTAAAATGCTTAAGCATCTTTCAACCTTTCACATCAGCACTCCATTTGTAGAGGCGTAAGGCCTGCAAAAAATTCTCATGCCTCTGCAAATGTGCAAGCACTACGCTTACTAATAGGCGCCATACCAGCTCATTTGACGACGATGACATACAACAAAATCTTTAAAACCTAATTTCCCTTTCAGCCGCAATCCATAGCATCTCTCGAAGAAGTGGAGAGCATCCGAGTGAAGAGTGAGTGCAGCAGCAGCTCGGAGGTCGCCATCTTTCTGCAGAGGGACCGCGTGCTCGCGCTGCTCATGGATGAGAGGGACGCTGGCGAAATGCCGCTTGTTATAGCTGGGTATGGCATCTTGGTTATTAATGGATCTAATTGTTTCAAATAAAATGAATAATTTGTTTAAGGAACTAGCTTCTGTAGATAGTGTATTTAGTATACCAATTATATTATTTAATAACTACATATAATATAATACTATACTGGAACCTTCCTTGAGAACCACGCTATCCATTGGTGAACACAAAATCATTGCAGTAGTTTTGTATCACGAATGTCGAATAGACGGACAAATACTAGAGTCATATTTTATTTTTACAAAATATGTTGAAAGTTGGTTTTGAATTTTACAGTGAACAAAATAATAATGCATAATATTTTTTCAAGGTATTACAAACTTGCAACTGGTAAGGACTTACCCGTTGAACAGGAAAGGGAACCAATGACGGAAGATATAGGTAAATTTTCATGTCAACCATAACAAGCATTTACTTAAGAATCATTTCAATTTTTAATCCTTCCAAGCCAGAGGTCGTGGGTTCGATTCCCACCCGGGGCAAATATTTGTGTGATGAACATAGATGTTTGCTCTGTGTCTGGGTGTTAATTATCTATATAAGTATTTATTTAAAATTATATATGTATGTTTATCAGCCATCTGGTTTCCATAACACAAGCGAAAGCTTAGTATGGGATCAGATTGTGCCGTGTGTGAAAATTGTCCTGAAATATTTATTTATTTATTTATTTATCATTAACTGTATTGCAATATGCATGATAATCAATTCTCGTTCATACTATTCCAGCGCCGCCATATTTATCACAACACAACGTGGTCCCAGCAAAATGGAGTTATTTGTACTATGATGATCCTGTATCGAACTCTAAAAAGCACTTCGCAATATTCACAATGCCTCCGCCGTACCACTCCACGCCCGATCAATCAAAATCTCTCGACACCAACATGAACTCGAATATTGCTAACAGAAATAACAGCAATAACTCTAGTCCTTTATTAGGATATGATAAATCAAACTTCGGTCCCGAATTACACTTCGAGAAATGCAAACGAAACGATAGCTTTAGGCTCTTCGATCCCAATGACACATGTTTCCTAGATGATGGCATGGGCTTTGATCTACAAAGCGTTTTGTCCATGGAACTATTAGAAAGCGCTAACAATCCGCGGCTGGTTGAAGCGAAAAATGAAGCAGTATTAAGAAGAGTAGCGGAAATGCAAAAGCTGGTTGAGAATTCAGAACAGTACTTGACTCAAAACTGTGATGTTTACAATGAAAATGGTACAATAAGAGATGAACTGGTAGGCAAAGAAACGAGTGTAGATCAAATTGAAAGCGATACTGAATCTATCAATAGTAAAATGTCTGCTGCGGATGACGCACCCGGCATACTTAAGCATAGTGATTCGTTATTGTTACTAACGGAAACTATTAATCAGGGTTTAAGCGTATTAAGTGTGCCTGAAAGTAACAAAGACAATGTTAACGATTTAACAAAAAGACAATCGCAAGGTCTTAGTGCCATTTTGAATAACTGTGGATTGACTGATGCTCTATTGGCTCTCAATAATGATATGGTTTACTCTGAAAGCGATAATGATTCTTCATACACTCCCACCAGTAGTCCTGTACGAAAACATCTTAACAAACCAGTTAATAAGAGTGTTAGAACTAGTTTTGGATTAATGAGTCCAGATGCTACAAACACAAATGACAATAAAGAACCTAATTTAAAAGAATACCTAAAGCAGCTTAGAGAAAAAAGTAACAGAGAGGACAACGCTGCCGAGTTACCATTTTTCTTCCAAGAATCAATAGACAACGACGCTGAGCTTATAGATTTAACATTAATACCTCCCCCTCAAACGCCCGACGAATTAGACTGCGCCACACAAGTGCCTCAAATATTACCAATTGTTCCGCCTTCATTTGCAGATGACAACAACGTGGACGAAACAGACAGTAGTCCAAAAGCAAATGAATTAGAAGAATTTTTAGCAAATGTTACGATTCAACCACCTACAGTTAAAGTGACGCCAGCAATTGAGCTCACTCCTGAAGAAATTATGTCGTATATTATTCCTCCGCCACCAACTTCAAGCTCCTCTAATTTAGAAAAAGACCATGGATATGTAAATCAACTTGAATTAATTGACCAGAAAAATGAACAAAATGGAACCAGTGATGCGAAACCTGCTAATGGTGAAGTAGTAAGAGGAGCGTTAACCGTTACTGAGATTAGGAATATGTTTACTGCTAAAACTTTAAGTGACGCTAGAAATAGTCTGTTATTGAAAGATAAAAGTAGTACTCAAGGCAAAAGTAAATCCGATTCCCCTAAAGGAAAAAGGAAAAGTATGTCTGGCGAAAAACAAGTCAACGGAAACGCACACGTTATAGAATATCCTACCGTGGAGAGAAAAGGTATGTTTTCATGCTGTAGTAAAGATAAAAATAAGAATGAAGATAGCGACGAAACTGAACAAATCGATGGTAACCTACATAATTCCGATTCAATGCCTGATGTTTGTGAAGTGCGACCTCCTCCACGGCGGAAAAGTGTAGAAATTAAAAAGCCTCCCGAACGACCGCCTAAAACACCCCCCACTCCCGCACCTCGTCCCAGATCCAACTCCTTTACCTGTACAAACAACGAATTAACAGCTGTCGAAATACCAAATAACCATTTTAGCACTTTAAATAATAGAAAGTTAAACTATAAAGTGGTTTGCGACATTAATGAAACTCAGCAACAGACCCCGCCGCAAGTACCACCCCGATTAGAAAACAGAGTTCTCTCACCCCCTCCTCCGATCATGTTACCACCTAAAAAGCCCCCTTTACCTCCAGTACCAAGTATAGAGGTTTTACGAATGAAAACTTCACAGAAACTGTCACCAGTGCGGATGGAACGCCACGCGAGCATCGGCTCCCCACATTTCCAAAGAAACCTTAACACCTACCGAAATCTCGAATTAGAAAGTAGACTGACTGACGAAGAAACAAGTATACGTTCGACACAAACCTATAGTTCTATGACGCTGCAAAATCGTCACGTGCGCTCGAATTCGGAAACTAAAAACACAATATTAAAGAACAAAGACATGACAGCTTTGTCGTTATGTTCGCCGCAAATGAATCGCCGTTTTAGCAACCGGCCTGACCTCTTGAACGGTGCGCCGTGCAGCGATCAGAGAGTGTTCAGTCCTCCTCTTTCCGAACGAAAGTCTTTTAGGAAGGAAAGTGCTAGTCCCACTACGAAGAGTCAGAACCACGTAAGGTTTAAGGATGAAGTCGTGGATGATATTCCGACGCCTCCATCGCCTCCGACGGTGAAGTTTCCGGAATTCCAAGCTGGGAACAACGGACACGTGTCTATAGAGAATCTCTTGTGTAAGACTGAAGTAGCGGTGGACGGGCTGTTGCAGAGGCTGCACCAGGTGGCCCAGAAGTGCTCGCACCAGCATGCTCACGGTGGTGGTGAAGATATAGATGAAGTTAAGTTTCAGGTATGTTCTAATTGTTTAATATTTATCCCTTACACATTTTTTTAGCTTATTTTATTGTAGAGGTTGTTCTCTAGTCTTAACGCATTAGACAACTTTAGAGCTTTAACATTTTATTAAATGAAAAAAAAATGATCAAAGAAACAAATCCCGTTCTATGAGTTCTTCACATACGATCTTTAAAACATTTTGCTTAACACTACAAAGTATAAAGACATCACGTTCTAACTACATTAATATTTTACTAACTAAAATCTATTACAACAATATGATAAACATAATTCTCTTGAATTAATTAAAACATAATTGTCTTTAACAGCGTGCTCGTAGTGAGTTAACATCATGCGCAGTATCTCTAGTGGGAACATCACGTACGCTGGTGGGAGCTCTGGGCGGGAACAGCGGCACCACTGCAGCATCAGCGCTCGCTGACTGCTTGGCGCCGTTGAGGAGGCTTGCTGATCTTGCTCAGGTTTATATTTGATGCTCTCTTTCACAGGTCTAAAAATATTAAAAGGTTCATGGGTGCTAATTGTTCGCCATTAGACGACGCATTAGCTGGACCTGTTTCCCTGGATTGAAATGAGTTACGTCTTGTTATTTTTGCTACGATGTGGATTGATATTTGGTATTCAGTTAGCTTATGTCACAAGAAATAACTGGTAGATTAGTGTTTTATACGGATAAACACATATTGTTTATCGCCTAACCGTTAACCCCTCTCTGCTGCTATCAGCAGAGAGCGGTTTAAGCAAATTAATTAAGCAGTGTTTTTTATCTAGATTTAAAAAGCTGGATAAAAAGCTTAATATGATAATAAAAAACAAATTCAACTAGCAATGTGTATCGTTACTCGTATTTATTTTATTATAATTCATTTATTTTACAGGCACTCGGCACACACACCTCCGCGCCTCTACAAACGCGTAATCTTGTCCTGCGCGTTCACGATGTGACTGCGGCCTTCAAGGAGCTGGCTGGTGCTGAAATGGCACAAATCATTCATGAGCACAACACAAAAGCCTCTCAAGGTCACGGCCAAGACAAAAATTCCACCTTAGAAGGACAATTGGCTCTACGCGCTGAATGCCTCGCTAATGTTCTGGCAACACTACTCAGAAGTTTGCGCGTGTTTTCGCCGTAACCTCGGGTGACAGCTGTCAAACTCGCGCCAAAACACTGCGCCACAGATAATAATTAACCGCTTCTCACGACAGAATAAAAATTATTATTCGTGTAACATTGATTTAGTGTACATTCTTTTATTACCGTTACTAAAATGAGACCAAATAAATTTAGGTATGTTTGTATAATTAATGTAGCGACATTTTGTTAGTTAAGTTGTAGTTTTGTAAATTTTAACATTCGTTAATATTAATTGTTAACTTTTAATGTGTTTGTTTAAATTTTATTTATATGGCCTAAGGTGAACGGATCAGCAATAAATTCTGGACGGACGTTTTTATGTATTTTCATAATGTTTAAGGAAATGTAAGAATGTAGAATAAAGATCAGGTCTTCCTATATCATGACATCATTTAAAACGTCGGAACAGTCTATGAATCCGTAGGAGTGTTACCATAGTAAATAATTATCTGTATTACATATCTCAATATTTAAATAATCTATGATGTATATTTTCTAAACTTTTAGCGCTGTAACTCGGCGCGTTAACTTACTAAAACTAACCATATCGTTTTAAAATGCTTGCATAATGCATATAATATTAACTGCAATTGATATAAAATACCACAATAATGCAATACTTTTTATTTTGGCTGGTTTATAATGTTTAATTACTCATACATAATAATTGCCTGCATAAAACGCGATGTGCTGATATTTCAATATTGGTGCTATTATAAAATTAATTTGAAATCTTTGTACACAAGTTTATAATCTGAGGGAACCATGCTTTTGTTTTTTTATTTTATTTTAATGTTGTAATGTCACCTATAAAGTACAATTTATTTTGCAATTTTCCTTTAGCCAAAGATATTTTTTCCAAGAACACGGTATTGTGTGAACTAAAGCATTTCTTATTCATTCCTTCTCTACTTAAATGAAGTATAAACTGTCATAATATATTGAAATGTATTATTATTAGAGTGAATAGAACATATGTACTTCATAAAGATTTATTCAAAATAATATGTTTTATTCATTAGTCCAGGGTTACGCGTTAAATATAGTAAATATTTCAAAACTCAAACTCAAAAATTTATTTATTCAATTAGACTTCTTTTAGAAGCACTTTCGAATCGTCAATACATATTTTTTACATTTACCACCGATTCGGAAAGCAGTATCTATGGAGAAGAACCGGCAAGAAACTCCATAGTTGCTCTTTTATCTTCTGTATTTTCTGAAAAAGGAGATAATTTATACCTGCACTTCATCATTACTTTAGATAACTATTTTAACATGGAGTATATTTTTTTTAACCGGTTGTCTTCATTTTGGCTTTGTCGTAGCCAAGTTAGATGACTCAAAAATACAAGAGTCAGTTATCAGATAATCAAAACATTATTAATAAATTTTTAGCTTTATTTTTAATTTAACACAAATTAAAAAATAAAACCAGCAATGTGGAGTGTTTCAAACAACCTTGGGACATTTTATGCATTTTTTTTTAATATCTTTAAAAAATAAATTATTTATTTGCTATATTTAATGCGTAAACATGAGGATTTATGTTATAGTTAAATCGTTATATATATATATACAAGGTAACATATATCACACCAATTTATTTATTGTTTAAAATATCATAATGCTATGCATTTGATGTAATAAAGTAATTACAGTATATGCGTTGTTTTATTTATTTCCTTTACGATAAATAATCTATACTAATATTATAAAGCTGAAGAGTTTGTTTGTTTGTTTGAACGCGCTAATCTCGGGAACTACTGGTCTGATTTGAAAAATTCATTCAGTGTTAGATAGCCCATTTATCGAGGAAGGCTATAGGCTATAGGTATATCATCTCGCTAAGACCAACAGGAGCGGAGCACTGCGGGTAAAACCGCAGGGCACAGCTAGTAAAATATATAAATTAAGTTTGTAATCGATTGATATGCTTTAATCAATGAAATTTAAGCTTCAATTTAGTGAATAAGAGATAAATCTTTGCTCTTGGTTGAGTTCTAAACTATCCAAACTCGAAAAAATTTCATTTTTCTCAATGTTGAGTCTCCACCTGAACTATCCCATTTTCATGTTTGGTTCAAACTGTGACTCAGGTGTCAACATAATGGGCGAACAGACGGTTTGAAAATTAGCATAAGAATTGTTTGTAACAAACATCGAGATAGTATGTACTACGTACTAGAGAGGCGATCGCTACTACACTCTCTTTAACACGAGCTAGAGGCAAGAATCACAAGTCTCTTTAGTCTGTGCCGGACTGTGCCCCCCGCTTGCCGCGTCAACACGTGTTATTGCTCTGTTCAAAATGCCTTCGTGTGTGCTAAGATATTGTTTTAACAGTTCCCATAATACAAACAAAGCCCGAGGAGTGACTTTTCACCAGTAAGTTTCCTTATTATGAGTAAGTAATGCATTTTACTAATATTGTTATCATTTTGCGAAAAATCACCACGCGTTCTGCGTTTCGCGCCATTTTTCATAGACTAACAGCACAGACGTGACACTATCGATGAGTCTGTTAAAAAAATGTAACTGGATTTTTTAACTATGTATATATACAATATATACTAGGAAAGATTACCGTGTTGTAGTACCTAAATATTTATACTTTTACCCGACTACGCAAAGTAAAACGGTAGGTTATATTAAGTAATATTTATTTATTTACCTATTTTTATTTATTAAAAAAATGTTCATCAACAGTTGTTCCAATAGGATTTATAAATTATTATGCACAACAATTACAAATAAACACAACATTCACAGAAACTAATACAGTAAAAGTTCCTTAATCGCGCTTCCTTTAGTCACGTTTTCACTATTCGCGGATTAAAAAAATGCGACCCAATTTCTATATTCGCGACTAAACATTTTTTTTATTCGCGGATTTAATAAGTACATACATAATAATAAAATTATTCCAATAGGTATCTTACCCAATATCCTTGTCAAATGGACTAATAAGAAAGTAAAATAGATCTTATTACAAGTTTGCCTAAAGTACATAATATTATGTTCTTAAATGATATCGCCGAGGCCTTTGACACAAGCCGCCTTTGTCGCAAGCCGCCTCTGCGGCGATTGATGTTTTTGAGAATGTAAATAAACAGAATGGAAGCAACCTTATAACTCAATAAATAAAGTATATTACACGCTTTATATTAGCTTCACCTGTATGTTTGTAACCGACTTCTTTGGGCGCGATTTTGACCCACTTTAAACGGCCAGATTTCGTTCAAACTTTGTAGATTTATTGAGGACCGATGACAATACACTAATTTGATAAAATAAATAATAGTTAAAAAAAAATAAAAAACACGCTTTTTATAGAAAACCGACCTAAAAGCGTGTTTTTTAGTTTTTTTAAACTATTATTATTATTTTTAAATGTAGTTCCGTTTATAGTAAAAGCCGCTTTGCGTATTTATTGTTTCGTCTTTCACATTCGTTACAAAAATTGTGATCGAGTAAGGGGGCGTCCATAAATTACGTGAGGTGTTTTTTTTAATTTTCTGCCGCTCCCTCCCCCCCTGGTGAGATGTCGTGAGATTTTATTCAACCCCCTCCCCCATCCTCGAATCTCACGTGAGATTTTTCAAAATGTGAGTTTCTTATACGTAAACGCCATCAACATTGAATCATCGTATCCATTTAATTAGGGCTATTATAAACCAATACTCCAAAATTCGATTACATCATGAAGCAAAAACTGATAAAACTATTGATTACTACACAAAACGACAAAAGCTTACTAAATTGATATTATTTAAAGGAAATTAAAATACATAGTTTAATATAAAATCCTCTTTTTATTAATTCCCTAGTATCAGTACCACCAGATAGTACCGAGTAAACAGATTGCACAATGTGTCGCATCTGCACGCATTGCTTAATCTTTGAACTTGAAGCCACGCCTCGCTCGTTCCACACGTACCCCACCACATCGGCCGCGCGCAATGTTTTTGTTTGGAATAACCTCTCTAGTGTACATATATCTCGATGGTAACAAAGCAGTAAATACCAAATATACAAATGAGTTGTGTACACCAACTACTTTTAAATGTTCCCTGCAAGTACTCTGTAGAAATACTCTATACTACTAATAATAAAATAACTATTATTATAGGTAAATTGTATTTCATATAACACATTTGTCGAATTTACAAGTTTCATTTCATTATATTATTATTGTAAAGAGGAAAGATTAGATTTTTTGTGTGTTACGATTGAACTCCGAAACGACTAGACCAAATTATAAAATTCATTTTACCATTAGAATGCTCTACCACTATTGTAATACTGTGGCTCTACATCTTTACATAGGCATCCTTTACATACAATCCTAAGACTTCTAAAACAATGTTATATATTTTACTATATCTAATGTTTATGTAAAAATAAAAATAATTCTAAACCATTGAGCTATTATTACTACGTAGTATTAATATCTCAATGTTCTAAACTGGCTTTTTACACTTAGAACAAAAATAAGAGCCACTAATTAACGTACTATCATACGTACATTGTAGGTACTACAGATAAAAAACGTAACTTTATTACATACATACATTTGTCATCAGGATGCGCGCAGGATTCTCACACGATGTGGACCGGTCTATTGCAAATAGAAGCCTGTGTCTTATACTTGCCTTGTATGGTTCCGTATATTATTCAGTTTAAGACGAGGCTCCCTAACATAATTTCTGGCACTGAGAGACCGGTTACGGTACTAGACGCTAACACAGCCGTAATAAAGTTGAATATCGCGTGCGCTCTTTGATCGCGTTCGAGCTCGAAAAGTAAGTCTCAATTCTTATTTCGTTTATAACTAAAGTAATAATTGATCTAGAGAAAAAACATCTTGGCATTCGATAGTAAACTCTATTTTCTTACTGTTAACATTTATTTTAGACATAAAGTCCAAGTAAATCTTTAAAAAAATGTAATAATCCTTAAAAAAGGCATAATTTTTGAATAAAAAATGAATCGAGCGAAAATGTTACAATTACGTGACTGTCTTGTACATCGAAAGAAAAAGACCCAATAAATGTGTGCCTGTTTCAGAATATTAATGCAAATTCACATAAAATTTAGGGAGCCTCCCCTTAAGAAGCATTAGGTAAACTACGTTAAAACCGCGCAAGAAGAACTATGTTAATACCGCGGTTGTTCTTGGAAGGTACCTGGATGATAGACCTAGTATCATACGAACTTATGCTATTATGTAATTATAGATGTAGGTAAGTAGTTAGAAAGTATTGTACTTGAGACTTCGCACAAATGTACGTGGTCTTTTTTTTGCACGAAATATGTATATCTTTTTTTAAATGAAAAAATATATAAATGCACGTAATTATATTTTAGTATTGCATCAGATTGTGTAAAATTGTATTTCCTGCAGATCTCTAAACTAGTGAGTGAGATGATCTTACGAAACAAGATGAACAGAAATAGTGCAATTATTAAGTCGGTGACCACAGCCAGCTAAGATATGAAAATGTGATGTCTTAGGTGTGGTATAATAAGTATGTGTGTATAATGAATGCTGTAATATAAGGATAAAAAAAAATAAAACTCACACTTACTTGCGGAGAATTTTGAAATTTTGTACGAAGCTACAACTGATAAAGGAAAAATTACGAACAGCATAAATATAAATTTACTATATAAATAATAAAAGTTTTTCTTTTACACCATATCAAGCTATTTTCTATTTTTTTTTGTTGAAGTCTCGAACTGCCGACTTTAACCACTAAGCCACCCCCTCACTTGATCTCATAATATATTATATCTTTTACTGTATACAAAACCACCAACACTGATGTTTACAAATATGGTGATCAAAGTTAACTGAACTTGATATTTTTTATTTGAAACCTGTTAACGTCGATACCTTGACACAATGTGTTCAATTAAATAAATAACCTCGTATTATCTAGATATCTGACGTGTCTTTACTAATATACGGTCTTAATTTTTATTTAAAAGCTTTATAAAACAAACATTTTAATATTACACAAAAACAATCAAAGGACCTCAACCTAAGTCACAAATTATTTTTCTGTAGATGAAAAGTTCTGAACGAAAAATTAGGTACTACACAACATAAATAAACTTAAAAAGTATGTTTTATCGATAAACATCGATTTTTCAAATAGAGCTTTTATACGAAAAATAATAAGTTATTCATAAAAAACTCAATTTGATATGCCTTTACCTTCTTATTTATATTATTTTGTTTATTGCTCTATATTAATCTTGTCTTATTATATGTACCTATAAGTATTGCTGGCTGATTTCAGAATAAACTCTATATTTTCTTCTTTCTTTCTATAATAATTAAATTAGGTGAGAAATCACTACAAAAACTTCAATATTTAATTACTACCCATACGTTTTAATTATTTAGCATACCTTAGATGTAGTAACGTTGGTCGTTGATATAAGTCTGCTTACCTAATAAATGGAGAAGGTAGTATAAACTTGGAAACACCAGGGAAATATCCTTCGTTAAGTCCGTCCGTCTATACTTCTACTAATATAGTCAAATTCGTTGTTTACAACACAAAACATCACCTGTCCTGCGGAATTGTTTATCTTCTATAAATAGCACTAAACATTTAACAACTTGTACAGGCATTTAGTACCGTTATAAAATGTACGTTGCATATTTTGATGACGTAAATCGCATTAGTGTTAAAAAGGAACTTTCAATTGATTTTGTATAAAACGGCTCTATTAAAAGTATACTAAAGTTATAGCTAACTAGATAACTATTTGATTATTGTAAAAAGGTTCTGATTTTCAAGATTCCATCAACCTATTTGTCACAAATTCTCATACCACTAACAGGAGATATGTAAGTTTATCAGCTTACGTGTTATTCCAGTAGGAACAAAAACTATCAATCAAACGAACATTTTTTTTTATAAAATTTAGGTACTTCACTGTACAGTACTATATTACTTGCTCTGTGCTGTACAGTACGTCTACACTCTACAATAGAGTTGACTCCATCATTTATCAAAACATTATAACTATATTAAGTAAATTAAATACGACATTTCGAATCAGGATTATACAAAAAAAATTTTCATTAACACTTGTAAATGCAAATAATATGATAGAGTTTTTACCGGTTTTTGAAAATACCGGTTTAAACTAGTAAAAAATTCACTTTTCATCCGTTAAACTCAATGCACAGAGCAAATAAACATTAAAACGTCAAGATAAGAGCCCATTTATCAAAGGGCTAACGTAATTATTGTATAAAAACGGTATAACTATACAATAAGGTGTTGGCGTGTCATTTGTGTGCGACTTTTCTGTTTGTGTGTCATCTTTAATTCAAATACGTTATGGAGAGCACCACAGGAGAGCACAGAGTCATGAAGTTATAGAGGCACATAAATTAAATACATGATTAATCTTATGGTTCGCTCTTGTTTGACGGGAATGAGTTTTGTCGATTAACATCTAGTATTATATTATTTGTGATACCTTTTATAAAAAATACTTACTAAACTTACCATTACCACTTCTTTAAGGCACGGGAGTCCGGCGCCATTTTCTTCATCTATTATATTTATGTTATCTGTGACATAGAGTAAAGTAATACCACAGTATTACCAATTACCATCCTACAGTAGTGCGACGAATGTACTTGTGCAGAGAAACGGAGGGGAACTGGCGGGGGTCGGGCGACGCGGGCCGCGTAAAGCAATCACGCTGAGATTGCTTTACCTATCGCGAAAGGACGACGCAGTCGTATTTTTTGTGTAATAATTTTATTATACATAGGTACTCACATATTCTATTATGGCGCGCAAAAACTGTTCCGTTTACGGATGTAAATCTACATTGAAATCCCAGAAGGAAACAATATTTCAGAAAGATTGTATTAATTGTATCTGTTGAATTAAAATCAAAGCTATGTATATGTTGTCCTCATTATTTTCTAATCAGATTGTACATCCCAATGCGAATGCATTACTTAGTTAAATGGTATAATATACAATTAAGAACATCCAAAAATAAAGTGTCCACGTAAATAATATTTAGCAGTGCAATATCTGTAATTATATATTTATGAACAAATAATTACATCAGATTTAATAATCGCAATTATTTTGAATGTACATATGAATAAATGATTTCATCATAATATTAATAATCACAATTGTTTTATTTCCCATTTGTTGCAACCCTAGCGTATTTTCGTGTGGCAGCGTAAGTACCTACGCTGGCGGCGGCATCGCGCGACATCAAAGGCGTTTCATTACTGTAGGAAATAATATTGTAATACTGTGGTAATACTGTGGGAAATCTGTGATTTTAAGTGCTAATTTACCAGTACGCTACTGAAAGAGCCATATAAAAACCGGAAAACACAAATCTCCTAACACAATCGTTTGAAAACCTAACATTGAGCACAGAATAGTTAATAGTAAAGGTAAATTGTGTATATGTAACAACTATATATGTCTAACCACGCTATAACTAAAAAAATGTCCATTTATATGCGGTTTGCGAACCAATAAACTCTGGCTGCGCAGTTTATGTGGTTATTGAAATTCAACGTGGATTTAAACCGCGCTCATTCAATAGCCATTTATTATTGCCTCAAATTGACTGGTAGTCTAAGAAAATTGCAGACAATTTACCTATAAATACAGCTAGCATCACTGTATGATGTTGGCTGTTGCCCTATTGTTCTAGTGGTTGTTCGATCGAAATGTCTCAGATTCGAGACAGAATATAAAAAGGAGAATGACCACGGGTGGTATCGGTAAAATTTTAGCTGTGCCACGTATTCGTGATATTGTTAATTCCTATTTGTATTTATAATGACATATGTATCACTATTAAGTCTTAATTATCTTAATTATACCGGATAAATTGAAATAATAGTAAAAGTTTGTGTTTTGAAACATGTATGACCACGGATGGAATCGGTAAAACACTAGTTGTGTCACGTGTTCGTGATATTGTTAATTCCTATTTGTATTTATAATGATCATATTTATCACTATTACGTCGTAATTATACCGAATAAATAGAAATAAAAGTAAAAGTTTTTGTTTTGACACATATATCTATCTCTCTTGCAAGCGTCCTGCGTCATATGTCATAGTTTCTATTTGAAATGAATGTTGAATGAATGTCGCCGTCCCCGGAGAATAAAATGATAATCGCCATTACCATAGTTTTATTGTTATGCGATATTTGAAGCCTACGTAGCCTAATACATCTATACAATTTTTTTTGTAATTTTTCTCCTGTAATCCACAAAGTTATAAGATATTACAATAATATTCACTGCTTTTTCCCAGAACATATTCGTACTAGAAAAAAAAGATAATATTATGATAGTGAAAAAATTTCTTAATTCTTTATGTGATAATAACTTTTACAATAATATTCTCGGAAAAACGAATCGGCGAAATAATGACGAATGCCTATTATCATTTTATTCTCGTAAAAATATGTTTTGGCGCCATTCGTATGACCATTTACATTATAATCACAATGATGATCAGGAAGACTGATTTTTAATATTTTTAATTGTGTTCATTTTTAATATAATAATAGTTGATTACTCCAATATTGTTTTATTAAAAAACCCCAGAATAAAAGTGCATTGGATATTATCCATTAATGCATATGTCCAACATGAACGAGAATAAAATGATAAGTGTGTATAAGTAAATTTACAAATTAGTCAAATGCTACTAACTTTTTAAATTTTAATTATCTTTAGTTCTCTTAAAGTTATTAAAACTATTTTTAAACATAATAAAAGCTTAAAAAATTAGCTACCACTGAGCCTTTTTTTATCTCTCTACGTCTATTGCTTGGCAAGTTATAGTCAATTATCAGTTTTTTATTTCTCCTGAATAGTTGTGTTTTTGCAGTTATCATTTTATTCTCCGGGGACGGCGATGTGTTCGACGCATTGTTCGACGTTATTTATTTTGAAATAATGTTTATTACGATTTACTTTTCACATTTGTCTTGTAACTTAAAATATTACCTATGTAATAAATGTAAAACTTATCGTTCATCGTTAGTTTAAACTCGATAAAGTATTTTTTGAAGTGTTGAATAAAACTATTGTTTTATTTTTATTGTCGCGAATTGCGGCTTATTTACATAAAAACTTTAATCGTTTCTCAAAGTACTAACATCAAGCTTTAAATTGAGCTATATTTCATCTTGACACAATAAGTTTGATTCCGATACCAAGTGCCATAGTTACTTGGGCAATCTCCTTTGCTAATTTTTATACTCTGTCAATAATTTTTATTTTCAATTTTATGAGAAACCCTGTCATGAATTTGGAGCAGATGGATTCTTATTGAATTACCTTTATATTAAACACTGGTTAAATTGTTGATATTTAACTATTGCAAATTTTTTGATTGATCGATTCTTGAATAACAACCTGTTCATATACATACACTAGCTTAGCGCCCGCGGCTTCGTCCGCTTTGTCTAAAACCTAATAAATATAAACTAAAACCTTCCTCTTGAATCACTAGATCTATTAAAAAAAACCGCATCAAAATCCGTTGCGTAGTTTTAAAGATTTAAGCATACAAAGGGACATAGGGACAGAGAAAGCGGTTTATACTTACTATGTAGAAATAGAAATAGAAAGCGTTTTATTGTAGGATATTTTAGCGTGATATAAGTTCTCATTAAAGTGTTGTTGTATGACAATAACACAGTATTTGTCTTTATTTTTAATTACTCTGCACAATTACTCTGAAAAGGTCAGTGCGCGTTTCAATTAATGAATTAAATTCCAAATGCCACGACGAGACTCGAACCTGCGACCATCGGTAACCTTTCAATGCTAACATAAATGTTTCGTGGAGACAATTAGATATCGGTCAAGTCCGTGTCGATTCTAACTATACAGGGTGTCCCGTCGTTGGTATACTAAGCTCAAAGGAGGTTTTAGTTTTGCATACGCTAAGTACGAAAAAAATACTTATAAAATTCCAGACGCATTTTTTTTCAAATAGATGAATTCTTAAAACTCTATGTGTAAAAGCAACAAGCAACCCGCCCAACTTTGCCACCAGCACGTGAGCTATCTTTTAATATTATGTTTTCATGGACAAAATGCTCACATTTATGAAGCGGTATATGCCGGCTGCGCAAAGTTAGAGAAGAAAACATGGAATTTAAGGAAAAATTTAGTAAAAAAATTTGACGTAATTTTTTGTTTAAGTATTTTTTACGTGTTCAGTGTATGCAAAACAACAAGTTCCTTTGCGCTTAGTATACCGATAGTGGGACACCCTGTATAGGTGATTATTACGTACTTACTTTATTACCTGGCTTCACTTGTAATTTACTTATTTAAAGATCTGATTCAAAAATTCTACGATGCGTAAGATACAAAAAACTACTTAGGTACCTATTTACAGATTTATCAGTTTGGTTCGTTCCATGAAAAATAAAACAAACTCCATTTCTTCATTAAAAAATACACATTACACAATGATAGTTCTGTGTAACCTATTTCAGGCACCAGTCTCTCACAACAGAGATAAGCTCACAATGTATTTGCAAGTAATGTATCGTTGTGATGAGACATATAAAGTGTCCGTATTTAAGCAAAAAGGAACCACCCAGCAAACACGCACTTCTGAGATATCAAAGGATTTACAAAAACATTTGCAGCTCTGTTAGATGAAGTAAAATTAATATTTATTTTATTTAAATTCATTGATAAATTACTTATTTAAGTATGTGTATATAAATTTGCTCTGAATACTCTTAAACTTTCTAGATAATTAAGAAAATGTGCATGTGGTTCCTTTTAACATTTATCAATTGATAGGTTTTCTCTTATACAAAAAAGAACCACAACCCAGGGATTTAATGATATAAATGAAACTATGTATTTAAAATATCGTAATAAAGCTTTAATTAAAAAGATATATAAAATAATACATATAGAGGACGTTTTTTCGACGTTATCATCAAATTGGATTTCGAAATCCACCGTGTCTAGTCCATCTATGTGGTCTTCTATTGCATCATCACTAATAAGATTGTTATAAAAACTCTGTGCATATTGTGGAATGAGATGTAAGTAATATGGCCTGAATATCGCTTGAAGGTGAAGAAAGCTTCTCCAGAGGCATCGACGTATAAGGTTCTTCGTTATCTTCTGTAATAAAAAGAAAAAAGCTTTAAATCAAAACAATAAAGCCGCGTGGCTTTTATACGTAGATATATGGTGACAGCAAAATATTATTAGTTCTTATAAAGCCGTGTCCCTACTAGACGACTAAGTATGTTGTAGGTACATGCGCCATGTACAAAAAACTGGCTAAGTGCGAGTCGGACTCGCGCAACGAAGAGTTCCGTACCATTATCTATAAAAACGGCAAAAAAATCACGGTTTATTGTATGGGAGCCTCTTAAATATTTATTTTATTCTGTTTTTTTAGTATTTGTTGTTACAGAGGCATCAGAAATACATCATCTATGAAAATTTCGACTGTCTAACTATCACAGTTCATGAGACAGAGGGACAGACAGACAGACGGACAGCGGAGTCTTAGTAATAGGGTCTCGTTTTACCTTTTGGGTACGGAACCCTAAAAATCACACGCAACAGTGACCAAACCTAGCAAAAAATTAAATAAACTTGTTAAAATTTTCAATTCCGCGGGCTAGGGCCTTGTTCCGGTCAAAACAGTGGCAGCGCGACTTTTAAAATCAAACAAATAAATCGTTAAAATACGTTAATCCACACAGGATTCCTCTTGTACTTACTAATTAATGAACTATATTTTTAAAATCACTCCACAATCGGGAATGAATCAAAAGTGGATAAAGCGTACATACCTGCATCTCATAGATTCAATAAGTACTTAAATGCATTAAATAAAACTACTTACCCGTTGTATCTTCATTATTATCTTCGGTGTTCGTCTCCAATGCTTTTCTTACCAATTGCTTCCTTATTTATTTATTACTAAACATTTTCACATTTAATTTTAAAGGTAATTAACAAAAACAATAGAACTTACTTCGCGGAGAAAAAAAACGGCCGTCACGTATTCGAAATACTTCGCTGAATGTCACCTATATTGACAGATGTTCGACGTTTTACTTTAAAAATTGGAGTTTTGCACTTTGAGCTATTTAAGACGTAATGAAATACGTTGTTTAAAGATGAGAAGCATTCTGCATTGTGCACAAGTCAAGGCATTTGGTACCGTATAGCGATGATGGGTTTTAGGATTTTTTACAATATTTATTTATGCATGATAGAACCGAATGCTTGTGGTTTTATTATGCAATAAAAAATTACAATTAAATTATGAATTTATTTTACGCATAACCGTACCACAGAAACCTGGTTCCATTTTGTGTATTAAAAATAATTGTTATTAATAGAAATATGTGTAATGTATAATGGTACCAAGTACGTGCGGATCTGTTTTGTATAAAATGACATGATAGTAATATCGTTTATTTGTTTGAACAAAGCAGTCCCGTGGTGCTGTGGTTCGGTTTTGCTTCATATGTATTATTCGTTGTTGCTGGTGGTTCCTTTCTGCTTTTAGTATACCTTGTTTCCAAGGTAAAAATCATGTGGTTCTTGTTTGTATAAGAATTTAGACCACTTTTAAATGAGTATTCTTCAAGAAACGTAAAAAAGCAAATTTGTCGAGTGGTTCCATTTTGCATAAATACGGACAAGTTATGTTTTACTTTTGTTTATGTTATAGTTCTATTTCAGCCCGGGTTTATCTGTTAGATAATTAGATTGTTCCTCTGGTAACTTTCGTCTTTTGGACTTTGAATATATCATTCACACAAAAAAAGATCACTTGATAATATGCAGATATATGGGTACGTCGTTTAACAAAACATTTAATAATATTAACCCTTATTATTTATCCTTATTTTTCCCAGCATCTTGCTATAACTCATTCATAGGCAAGTAGCAGGGAGGGCTGAGTGCAACGTCCCTCCCGACCGGTTCCTAATCGTTGAGACTCCTTGAGAAAAACTTAGAATAAATACTGCGACTGGCGACATGCTCCCGCGGTATTTTAACCGATTTAAAATCTTTAGGGATGATATAGTTGATAACAAAGACAGGAGATATGGGGATAGAATAGTGTTCCGGGAAAACTATTGATATGAAGGAGATTATAATAATATCTTGTGTTAAAGGACATGACAAACAAAATAATGTAGAAATGCGACTTATTATTTGAGTAGAAATAGATCGCACTAGTCTTACTTACATACTACTTAGGTACTTATATTATACTTCCAAAAAGTAGGTATCCTGTTATTTCCGGGAGTGGGAACGCCGGCTCGAGGAGCCCGGCGCGGGTGAGAGGACGGTTGCGGCCATACGTCCAGTCCTCCAAGAGTGGTGCGACAGGCGGCACGGGGCCATAACCTTCCGCCTTACGCAGATACTGTCCGGGCACGGCTGCTTCGGGCGGTACCTGTGTAAAGTCGCGAGGAGGGAGCCCAGCATGGTCTGCCACTGGTGTGCCTGCCCGGAGGACACGGCAGATCACACTCTTGCCGTGTGCCCCGCGTGGGCCGAGCCTCGTGCTCGCTTAGTCGCGATAATCGGGCCGGATCTCTCTCTACCCTCCATTGTTCGTGCAATGGTGGATGGCGACAGATCCTGGCGTGCGGTGATCGCATTCTCGGAGAGCGTGATCTCGCAGAAAGAGGAGGCAGAGCGGGTGCGCGAGAGGGATCCTCACGCGGACCCGATCCGGCGCAGACGTCTTATTGGGCGTCGTCGCCGTGTTGCGGCCGCTTTACACGGTCGCAACGTGCCTCCTTGACGAAGGGCGCCGGGCGGTGGAACGGGGAATGTAATCCATCGTCCGGTGCGGTGAGGCGACTTGAGACGTGTTCCGCTCATGCCGCCAACGGGAGGGAAGAGCAGGCAAACCACCTTTCCTGTTCTTGGCTTGCGCCTGGCCTGGAGATGGGCTGCCGCCGAGGGGGTCGCGGAAGAATTCTAACAAATACCCGCGGCCCCATCATTAAAGTGGCTCGACGGAACACAGTGGGGTTTTAGTCGGTAAGAATCCGACATAACCCACGGCTCCTTCCCCGAGGGCCGTGGGTATCTTTGGAAGATTTCCCCACTATAAAAAAAAAAAAAAAAAAAAAAAAAAAAAGGTATCCTGTTATTATTGAAAAAAGGTAAAATCTTAGTCATTAAAATATCTGCCTAAGCATGCCTTACATTCTTGCATGCCAAGATTTAAGTAAGCAGTAACTAATCTTATTACTTTAGCAGACCCTGTTGAATCGTGTTAGTATCGATCGTTTTAGATATTTCAAACTCAAACTCAGAGATTTATTTATTCAATTAGACTTCTTCTAGAAGCACTTTTGAATCGTCATTACATTTTTTAAATTTACCACTGATTCGGAAAGCAGTATCTATGGAGAAGAATTCGATTTTTTGTTACATCATTGTCGTGAAAGGAGAATGGCGAAACTGGGCCTAACTGTTACAGAAATCATAATATATTTAAAATTCATTATGTTAATTTTAATAATTATTTGTAAAATATTGACTTCTGTTCTATGGGAAAACAAATCTTTGAAAAAAAAAGATAAATCGTTCACTACCGGTCTTATCAAGCAGAGATGTCAGTGTTGTCAGGAGTAAAATAGTCAAATATATAGATTAATACGAACTATGATATATAAAAAAGCTAGATACGTTACCCGCTCTCTATTTTGGCAAGAAAAAACTCGGGTAAGTGCCCGAGTTTCACTTAGTCACGCACCATTCAGCGTCGTGGCTGGACGTTCTTTTTATATTTTAATCGACAGTTGTTATTACGAAGTACATGAGTGAGACATGTATTATGTCTCGTGCGTGAGAGTGAAAGAGAGAACAACTGTATTGGTGATAATGCGTTAGTAAGTAGGTATGTATTAATTACGCTGTTTTTTAGTGCAATGATGTTCGCGTATGCCGCGTCTACTAGTATAATAGGTCATTGAATACGAATGAATGTTTATTTTTCATTTTTAGTTTTATTGAATTCAAATGCTATAAAAATCAGAAGCAAAACTTAACTTTTTTTAACAAACATCTTAATTTATTTAGGTCATTCTATAAAATAAAAACATATTTTACTTAACCCAGTTGTTACTATCGTTCTTTTAAAAGGACGCAGCATAAATAAAATTATTATAAACAATGAGGGTATTATTGAAAAAAATGTTGATATTAATTCGGCACCTCACAGTTCTAGGAATTGGAAAATTAAAGTGTTGTGTCGTTTTATAACAGTGGTATATTTTTAAATTATTTTAGAATTTCTGCTGTTTTCCATGGATAAATCAAGTTAAGTGTATCATCACTAAAATTACAACAAATTACTTGATTTATTTTAAATACACGTAATTTGAAACGTGTTCTAACAGAAATATATATTACCTACTTTTAGATTACATTTTATGTGTGATATTTATGCAGTTTTAATTGCCGTTCTTTTAAAAGACCAGTAGTAATATGTGCTACTACAGAGTACTTTTTTGCGCATGCACTCTTTGAAGAGCATCACAGCATCGATGAAGCCATGGTCCCCTACTATGGCGGCCATCCATGCAAGCAATTCATAAGTGGGAAACCGATAAGATGGGGGTATGAATTTTGGGTCGGAGCGACACGGTTAGGTTGCATAGTTTGGTGTGATCCATACCAAGGACAATCGAATGATGTTTGCAATCAAAACAAATACCAAAAGCCTCTGGGATTGGGTGCAAGCGTAAAAGCGTTATATTACAGTATGCCGATGTACTGCGACAAATATATGGCAAAGCTGCATTCCATTTATTTTTTGCCAACGTTTTTACGTCCATTCAACTCATCGATGAACTTCGAGTACGAGGAATAAAGGCTACTGGCACAGTACGTGAAAATCGCGTCGCGAAATGCCCTTTGCCTGCAGCCTTGAAGAATTCAAAAAGACACCAAGAGGTACATTCAAGCATCAATCGACCAGAGCAGAACAAATTTATTTTGCAAATGGAAAGTGTTGTGACTGTTGCATCAAACTCTGATACGATTCAGCCTGCAGTGTCTACGGTAAAGAGATTTTCACAACAACAGAAGAAACATATACTTGTAGATCAGCCTGCTCTCGTAAAAAAATACAACGAGAAAATGGGAGGGGTGGATAGATCCGACCAGAACATTGGTTTGTACAGGACATCATCAGAGGCAAGAAGTGGTATTTTTCTTTGATTTGTCATGGACTAGATATGGCAATACATAATTCTTGGCAAATATATAAGAAAAACGGGGGCTATTATGATTATCTCCACTTTCGTAGAAGTGTTGGAACTACTCTGCTCGAAACATATATAAGAATGTGGAACGTAAAGGTGCTAGAGTTTCCCAAAGTTTCCGTGAAACCTCTGGATTTGATGGAAAAGATCACATCATTAGGTACAGAGACAAGCAGCTTCGGTGTATAGAATGTCACAAGAAAGCCATTTTTTTTGTCCTAAATGTAACGTAACCTTGCATCCTAAATTATGTTTTGAAAACTTTCATAATATTGCTACATAAATATGTAAAATGTATGTTGTCATTTTAATATCAAAGTCTACCTACTTAATAGTACATATTACTACCGTCCTTTTAAAAGTACACCATTTTCCGAGATTTCCACAACAGATAAAATTTTTATACTATTTTTCCAGTTAAATTTTTTGCAAAATGGACACAATATGTAAATTTCACCTTAATATGATAACAAAAATTGTTTCAGTAACATCTGGGTTAATCAATAATAATTATAACATTTTTATTTAGGTAGCTGGCCATTAAAAAATGTCAAATTATTAAACATAATTGTGTCAGTGATGATTTCCAATATATATTACTATACTCTATGAGTGATGAGTGATTTGTTATGTTTGTTGTTTGACTTTTGAGTGAAGTTTTAGTAACGTTATATTCAAAATTGCCTTAATCGTCTATTTTTACTCTAAAGATATTATTTGAATTGATTAGTCTTATTATGAAAGCGAATCCTGATTCATCCATTTATAAAAATATAAGAAATGTACCTAACTAGTGATTGTTGATGTTTTGTTAAGTTAAAATGTGTGTTGAATAATATGTGTTGGATCCAATATTTCTATTACCTGACTGTTCTACTGTTACACTATTATTAGCTAGACAATGTAGATAGAAAATAAACTTACCTGGATCTAGGAGGAAACTAACTTTGTTGTTACTTTACACCCCAATATCTCTGCTATCCCATAGAACAGATCTATTATTATTATATTCATAGAATTTGTATATTTTTATCTATTTAATCCCCCATAAATCATCAGTGTAACGATCAGGCCCAGAGTCCTATGGGCGTTTGCCATTCTCCTTTAAGTTTATGATATTGTCATTTATCTGTAAAAACTACCAACTTTGAGTATGAGGTTTGACAGCTTTTTCAAGCAGAAATTGCAGGCATGTAAAGCTATTTTTAGAGGAAATATAATCTTCCTATTGGAACTGCTACTAGTATTGTTAGCCAATTTTAAATTTTAAGTGTGTGTAAATATTAAAAATGTCTGGTAGATAATATTTGTTGCATGTTCTATACCAGTAACTTCTTGAGTATTTTATAGGTTTAATTATATGTTATTAATGTCACAGCTATGTCACAGCATGTTTTTCATCGCATGCAAATAAGTTTTTCACGGCATACCATACAGGATCAACTAGACCTTATTCTCACGCCAAACTTGGTGATAATTATTTCTATAAACTGTTGTTTATACCCTTTTATACCTATATAGCAACGAGTTTATTCTAAGCCTAAGTTATAAACTGTTTTTTTATAGCGGGGTTAATGAACGTTATTATTTTTATTTTATTATTATTTACATAACAACTTTGTAGTCTTATTTATTTTGTAAAGTATGAATTACACCTGGTTGATTTAGTTTGCAAAATTTTTAGGAACGTAAACATTTTTTTAGGTTTTAAGACTCATCTGAGCTTTTAATTCTTCTTTAAGATTGTTATTTTAATTATTTATTTAAAGACGTAGATAAATATTTAGACAAATAATAGAGGGATGACTCGACATAATAGAGGGAGACTCTTCCTAGAAATTGAAAGTATGGCATTTTGTATTAAACTCTGCATTTTCGGATGCTTTGCTTTGGCCCGTTTTTATTATGTTATTATATAACCTAACACTAACCTCACACTTGGTTGTAGTATGAAACAATAGTAGGCCTTTAGATGCAAAGCTTTTTGCCGTGTTTGCAAATTCATTAATATCTGTTAGATGTTTAAGCTTTACAATTTACAAATAGGTATCTAGTCTTTTTTTTTCATTTCAATGTTACACACATTTTTGAATAAGAGTCGATTTAATTTGCAAAAGTCGTATATTTTTCCAATAAGAACAAATCTTTATCTAGGTACTTAATGAAAAGGTAGTTAATTATCGAAAAGATGACAAGGAAAGAAAAGTTACAAAAATTTATATTCTAAATGGCACATTTACAAATAAATAATTACTCCAGGAAGCTTACAATATCAAAGTTACATCAATAATTTCGCACTCAATCATAGCAAAGTAAATGAGCCGATAAGTAACAATATAACCGACTTATAAAATAAACAATGCAACGAGTTTATAATTTATTTTACTGATTAGTTTTTATTACTGCGCTCCGTCTATCTTTTTACGATTCACAAACCTGAACTAAGGCTTGCTACATATGGCGCGGTTAGACGGGTGAAAAGTTTAATTTAGACTTTAGTTGAAAAAAAAAACGCGAAGAATAAGTCAAAACAACATAGATCTAGAAATAATGTAAATATATGCAAGTATTTTTTGCTTTATCACTGTTTGAAATTTCTATTTTTCTCATCAATAAAAAAGGCACAATAATAATTATCTGCTTAGGTCTGGAAACTAACATGCATTATTTTTTTGTTATTGAAGAATATTCCAAAAACCATTAAAAGCTCTGTCACAAGTAGGAAGGTACATGATGTACTTCCATAACACAGAAATATTGTAGAAAATAGAGGAAAATAAAATACAACTGCCATATACTTACACATTTATTTATAAATCGATAAAAAAACTCATAGATACAAACGCACCCACCAAGTTTTAAACTTACCAGGTCTAAGGAAAGCATTTTTGCGCATTGCTCGATGGAAAACCGGAGCACTGGTAGTCAGATTTATCACTCTTACTACCAAAATTTTTTTATATTAATAGTTTTCCAAGTGACTGCTAGAGGCGCTGTGTAATTTTCCATACAATCTTTTTACGAATTCGCTAGTGAGTAAGATCACTGTAAACTCATAGTACTTGGCCTACAGGACTTAAAAACCATGATGTGAAAAGCTGGAGAAAAATCTGAATACTGAGAAAACTATCTCGCGGCTATAGAGCCTCAGGTGGTGATGATCTTGCGCGTTTGGGTAATTTAAGGACCGTGTAAAAAACAGCTTAAAACGCGTCTAACCGCCTCGTCTGCAAGCACCCTTATTCTCGTTGGCGGTTGGCGTTGGTCAGTAAAGTACTTTCGCCGAACGTCGGCATTTCTCCCCAAGGACACACAAACCTGTCTCGATGTGACGCTTCACCGCACCCGTATTATTTTACACTAATTTTATTATTACTTCAAACCTCATTTAATTTAAAGCTTGTAAAAAAAGGTTAAATATCATTTGCGAAATTACGTCGGATTTATTAATAATAGAAATAAATAGATATATTATGTGTAAAATACCACTAACGTAATAGATTATTGTAAAAAATATTTTTATGCAATATTCAATGCAAAAAATATATGCTTAGTATTTTAGTGATAATGTATCTATCTATATTGATTTACTCATTTCTTCTATCTATAGGTATGGAAATTAATTGTTTAGTTTAATAGGTGTCGTAAATCTGATGAAAAATCTTAAAATATTATATGCATCTATTTGATTTGCAAAAAATATTTTATAGGCCTCCAAATTTGGAGTTTTTATTGTGGTTATAAAAAAATTAAATCTTACTTATTATTGCCAAACTTATTTAGGCTTCTTGGATATATTTTAATTAATTCCATTGATATTTATATAAAAAAAATATAAAATATTATGTTTTGACTACAAAAAAGACTTGTTTATTCCTCTCCTTTTTTAATTAGCGAGAGTAAGGACTAAGGGGATATTTTTATGTTCTTTTTTCAAAAATGAAATAAATTCTATCAATTTCAGGAATTACATAATATTATTATATCTAACTTTTTAATATAATATTCCTGCTAAATTCGATTAAGTTTTAACACACAATTGCATCTTTCGCACGTGAACTTTATCGAAAGCACGTGGCTTTCATATAGTAAGTAATCTGAGATTTTTTTAAATACTACTTTAACATGATTTATATTTAAAAAATACATTTCACATTGAATGTTACTGAAATAAAGGAATTTTTAAATGCGAATTTGATTTGCAAAAAATTGCTACACTTAGCATAATATTTGCAATTATTCGCTAAATTATTTCCCTACGATGGGCTATAATTTATTGACTATCAAAACTGCCATCAAACGTAGAGAATAAATCAAATTCTTATAAACCCTACAATCACTTCGCGGTTCTACCTGATGCAAGAACTACCAGCGCCTTCAATGCACGAGAGCATAATATACGTCTTTTAAAAGGGTTAAATCCAACAACAAACAAGGAAAATTAGACTTTAAATGATAACATTAAGGTTTAAATTTCACTGATTCAGTGTTGCCAGTTAAGTTTTTATGGTAGAAAGTGGTAGGCTGGTCAATAACTGTGGTGTAGCAAAAACGTAAGCAGACTAAGACGACATTCCTTGCTTCTACAAGGAACATTAGCTGAACGAATGTTAGAATGTCTCTCATCGTGGTATATGAACAGAATTTTTATTTGTTGATGTGAATTTTGGTATAATTACGCGCTAATTCCAGCTGGCTGATTTAAAAATGTTTTTGTCCGGAATAACTCGGATCGTGAATAAAATTATATGTGGAAATTTCGTTGCTGTGTTTAAATATTTAATATATTTTTTGTTTTTCATTCACAGAAGATGTAAATACGAGGATTATTTATTATTCATTTATTTATATATGCCTTTATGATAACCCAAAATCAACTTATCGATATATTCATCCTTTTCTCTATTTCTCGGCGAAATTATAATGATGTTTCCTATTATTTGAGCCAAAATAACCAAAAATACTAATTAGGTAGTTATAGAGCCCCAATTACTACTACCGTTTTATTCTATTAGCCACCACTTATACCTAAATTATGCATAATTTCTGTAACTGGTTCACGAGAAATTTTACAAAATTAGGCTTAGTTACACCTATTTGGTTTATATTTTCTTTACTAACGTTATACAAGATTGATTGATTTATTGATTAACAGTATGTTCAACAAACTGGTTATATATTAAATAGATACCTAATTTTTTCTATCTAAAGGTCAATGTTTACAGGTATATATTTCTGCTCAAGTTGGCGCCATTTTTTGTCACAAACTGGTGCTGTAAATAGGGGCTATACTGCAACATATCAATACATTTTCCATAATATAATGCATCATTTTTCTTGTATTCCGTTTGTATAGCATCTAACGCATCACAAGGAATGGTGCACAGACCATATAGGGCACATGTCAATTTATTGAACGCAGCCGATGGCCAGTTCCCGCGCATTTCCAATATGGCGGAGAGCGACGTCATTTTTTTGCTTCTTGCCGTATATTTAGTTTATTATTAGACGTGCAATGTTTAGTTGTGTTTATTGTGATATTATATTTCTTGTGGAATTATGGTTTCTTGTTAATACCCATCATTTATAATGCACTTTTTAAGTTGTAAGGAGGATTGGGTTACCGTAGAAAAATGATTGCGAGGGAATCAGTCTTGGACTCTCGCACATATCACATTTGCTTATACATAATATGTAGACTATAATGAGTATTATAACCTGCATTGTAAGGCTCCTAGCAATAGCGAAATTTTCATCTGAATAAGTTCAGGTTTGGTAACATACAATTTCTTCTTATCCGTGATGGTACTTCCTACAAAAAATCCTTGAATTATATATAATTAAACACCAACTGACCTAATCTATTAATTTGGAAAATAGGAGTTGATAAAGGAGGGAAAAAACTGAAAAAAACTGCTACTATTATATTAATACTGTAGGACTACAGTTTTGATCAAAGGTCACTTCATAGTTATCTACATACTTATAAGCCTAACAAACAAGACATTAACATCTAAAAGTTCCTAGCAATTATCCAACATTTTATATAGGTTACTGATGTCGAACCCTCTATTGAATTAATTAATCCATCTACGGACTAAAATGACGCTATAATGGAATAAATTATCCAACGGGAACAATTATTTTATTTAACTTTAAGCAATAAAGAAGCCAAGTGGAAGCCCAATTAACCTAACTCGTAACACATAGGCATCTAATGAGACCTGAAATACATAGAATGATTATATAATTGGTCCATTTGCATTCAATGTGGAATATTCTAGAATCTGTTTAGGACTCTAGGATCTAAATAAAGAGCTCTTTCGGAAGAATTGGTACAAATTAGAATTAAGGATGTAGCAGCTTACGACAACAACTGCTTTCTGTAAAATATCTTTCAGAAATGTGTTTTAAATAGTGGAAAGAAGAATGACATAGGACAGGGTAGAGAGTAGAGAATGACTCTACATTTTCAATTAGACCAATTTATGCAGAAAATACGCCAAAGAACACGACAGAACAACTCTCAAATACATTGGAAATATACATCAATCGCAATCAAACGTTTTTATTCATTAAAACACAGTAAAATTACTTCCTACTTTCCATCATCTACAAGTTTCTAAACACCAGTGCTATTCGCAAGCTATCAAGACTCAAGTGAACTTTATAAAAATTGTCGTCGGACCAGTCCACCATCTTGCCACCCCGTTGGTTTGGTCTAACGTGCATTTTAATCGTATTTCTATTAACAGTTTAATGTAAGATCCTTCCTTTGGAATAAGGGTGTTTCACACGTGAAACGTTTTGCAGCTACGTCTTATAAGTAGCCCAAAAAACTTGATAGAGTTAATACGCCTGTAATTTTATACTATTTTTTACTTTCAATTTCTAAACTAATTCAGATCATCAGAAAATACAGAGCAGATACACAAAGAGATACAGATAAGAGGATAATGAAAAGCCCGCATATGTCACACATCATTTAATTATAGAGAGCAGCACTTTTCCATAATCGCACCATAATCATCAAGTCTTTATCAGTACATGTCAACTCTGTAGATATGCGACAATATTTATCGAAAGATCCAACATAATTAACTCCGTATTCACGTTGATAAAACTGCACTGCACCCAAGCCTTTATATTCACAAATAATTCCGCGTTATACGTCTAAGAGGTACTCCAGTTTTGGACGGATGATAATAAAACATATTTTGCAAGTATACTCCAATATTATAATATAAAAGTCCTTCTTATGCTTCATCAATATATATATCTTGCCCAGTTCTTCTCCTTAAAATACATCGTCCAACCGCCGCGTTTTTGTTGCGTCTGAGCATGCAATATTCCGGTTGTATCCTCATCTCTAATAGAAGTATTACTCAGTTTTTTGCCCTCACAGATTGCGCGGCTAATTGACGTGAACGTGAGAAACCAGGGGGCAGAGCAGGTATTCAGAAATGCTGAAAATATGCCAATAATTCCTTGGTGATATTAGTGATATTATATGGTTGATGGCTTATTTCATAATTATTAAATACTAGTTTTTCTGATTGCAGCTTCAAGTGCTTTACGATTTTTTTTTATTATAAGTGGTAAGTAATCTATACATATATATAAAAATGAAACCCGTTTCGCGTTGTCACGGCATCACGTGTGAACGGCTGAACCGATTTCGATAATTCTTTTTTTATTAATATACCTATTCTTTGAAGTACGAGGATGGTTCTTATACGTAGAGAAAACGTAAATATGTACCACGGGCGAAGCCGGGGCGGACCGCTAGTTTCAAATAGAATTTTATTCCTTTGGTGATCCATTATCCATTCGTGATAAAATGGAGTATATGTTTAATCGTAACTTTAAGCTATGGTTCTTATCAGCTATCCTATCGAGTTAGCAAAAATTCAAACAATATGTTAGTGTAGCACTTTCAGACTGTTAAGATTATTAGTTAAACCGTTATTATATTATTTAAAATAGCACGTAATCAATTAAACAATTTTTGATGAATTTTTGCAATTTTTTTTAAACATTGCAAAAGTTTTTCTTCCTTAGGTTAGGTTCCTCCGTTCACGTTCTGTCTTTTAAGTATAATATAGATTACTCCTATTATTTTAAGATGCTTATTGCTTGACCTTACAAGTTACTGAACCAATTTTCATAAAATGCTGCTCACTTATCTACGTAAACTAGATTATTTTACCCGGTTAATCAAGTGAACCCTGGTTTATCAGCTAGTTAAAATACTTAGATTGCATTTATCATAGAAACATTAACTTAATCCATAGTTTATCTAACTTCCGTAGCAACTAACAGACAGTTAAGTTGTAACCGTTAAGTTTAACCACGTCATTTATATTTCATTAACTTGATGATAACTTATCAAATTATCTTAACTTATAAAATCAAGTTACTTAGTAAATCTAAAGATCTAAGCTTTTTAGTTTTTTACGTAATAATATTTAGTATGATTTCCACAATATTACGAATATAATTATTCAGAAAAAATATCTGTTTTTTAAACTTTCCCGACTCAACGGTAAAACCGAAATTAGTGAAATTCCATTAATTTATATTGATTATATTAATTGTTATATCTATTAGACTCATAAACAGAAAGCTTTGTAGAAAGCTCTTAAATCTCGTAGAAATCTATAGGAATCTATAGGAAAATCTATTTAAAAATAAATATGTCGCAGAGTCATGAAGATATCATAGATTTCACGAAATCCCTAGAGATAACACGAAATCACGAACGACGTCGAAAATTCTAGTTAATAATGCCTTTTACTAATTGTAGGTATTGAAATCTCTGTTGCCCTCATTACCCGATTATATTATACATATTTATTTTTAAAAGAGATTCTCCTATAGATACAGATTTCTTAGAGAGCTTTCTTTAAAGCTTCCTGCTATATGAATCAAGTAACAACGCAACGGTAGGTCATATAATTTTGTAGAATTTCACCAATTTTCGTCATACGCAGCTACATACAGACTTAACAATTAATATTTTCAAAGTAATCAATGAATTCAGCAAATCGTCAGGAATGCCAACATTGCACACAATGGACGCCTTTTCATCTTGCAAGTGACAAAACGCATATAACTCATGATGTTTATTTCATGGCATATCCGCTGCCCGTAGTTCTTAGTTTTGACTAACTCTTGCCTCAATCACACCATGCGATTTATTCTGTGGCCGCAATTACACCGTGTTGTATCTTGAATTTAGCGAACAATAATAAATCTCCATAAAGTTAGTTGAGCCTTTTATAATTTTAAATTATTTCACTTATGCATGAGTCTACACATCTTAACTTGGAATGAATGAACTGATAGATACTGAACCGATAGTGTGGGATCAGGCGAAGGTATGGATTGTACATGGAAAATACTGAACGAATTATGATAAAATTTTATCAGGAATAAGAAATAGGAATATAAATAGCTTTCATTACGAAAAATTAAACAACTATGAAGTTATGCAAGTATAACATTATAATACCCACTGTACTTTTTAAAACACATTAATCCGTTTTTATTTAGAAGGCATCTTTTGCACTTAATTTGTTTCATTTAAGTTATATAATATGTTTTATTGTAAAGTGTGCAATTAACAAAAAAACATAAAATTAGAAAAAACCTACTTACAAATAATGTTAAGCTTTCTGTTTGGAAATAAATATTAAATATCCTTACTATTCTTATTCGATAATCTTTAACAAAGCTCCAAGGAACTTTCGCCTTCGAATCGGTATGCAGATCAAAATAATTTAAAGATGGCAAAGACAAAAAGTGCTTCAATTTTTTAATTTTACAAACGCTATAAAAATATATACTTAAATATATTGCAGAATAATCTTATTGGAATCAAAAATACCAATGAGTAAGTCATAATTATAAAAATAAAATTGCTAAAAACCCTTGCTTTTAAGTAGACAGATTTAATACAGCTACACTTAATTATTTGTTTGATTTTAATAATAATTAAAATTAAAAAGTGCTGTGTAGACATTATAGATATTTGATTATTCCTTTCATCTTATTTCTAAAGCTATAAAATTATATTATGAGAAGAGGAAAACAATAAAATTCCTCATTCACTTTCTCGTTGATCTGTAAGAAACAAAAGGTTCATTTAAATCCTCCCATAACTATTCGCACATGGTAACATTTGAAATACACGTGGTAATACCAGACATACATAAAGAAATATCGAATAATTTCTCTAAACATCGAAGCCCCAATATTAATTAGTAACTAATATACATTTTAACTTATTTAACACTAACACACTAACTAATAAAACTATATTTGTTACAATCCCATGTAATATAAGATCGCGTGGTTGTGTCCGTGTCAGTAGGGATGTCAGCTTAAAGCTAATAGACTGTTCACTACAAAGGTGGGAGAAAAGCCCATGCAATCAAAAAGCCACATGTAAGAGCTATAGATTTTTGTCTTAACGTTCACTTACTCAACTATATTTTCCAAATAAACAAATGAATTATAGCCAAATATATTTTTAACTGTAACTTGTATGATACATAATATAAGGATACAAAAAGAAAAACTCTAACCATCATTACCAAGTTTCTCAGTCAAAATATCGTAAATATACTTGTGCCAGCCCTAGAACCACACATGCACATCATGTGACTACACACACACACACACACAAGTACAACGGCGGGCAACGTCCCTAACTCGAACCAACCAATAGTTATGTTTTATTTATACTTTCTTAGCTTACGGGACGAAGAGATAGAGTCGTATGTGAGTTTTGACTTATTTTTTAAGAACTATAGTTATTATTTTTTTTATTGTTAATATGAATAAATTATTATAGCGATTCATTCAATCTGATTTAAAACATAATTACATGATGCAGTAGCTTCACATATTAGTTTATACACTTACCTATTTGTTCTTTTTTCATGCATTTTTTTGTGCTATGTGTGCATCCGCCTATTGACTACGGGTCAGTGCGCAACACATAAACAAATGCTACTCGACTATATATAGTACCTAATAGTCGCTGTTTTGTAAATGTTGTTTATTTGAAATTTCTCTGTTATAAGTAAAGATTTGATAGAATCTTCTTTATTTTTGAATGCATAACTTGAATTTCGGAAAGCTTTCATCTGTGAAAGATTTCAGTTTGTCCATCAATTGATTTTTTCAAAAACCCATTCGGACTAAATTTGGAATGAAACTTGTTGAAGCCCCGTAGACAAACATTTGATTTTTTAAGCTATTGCATAGCTTCTATCGCGGGCCTTGAGCGCGGGGACCGAATCCAGAAATTGCGTAACGAAAAACCTCACGCTCCCCACTCAGACGGGCACGGAGGTGTGGCTTGAAGGCATGCTATGCAATAGCTTTACCGCGGCAGTCCCCGAGTGCCACACGTCTTTTTTCTTCAAATTTAACCCTAAAGTTATGAGTCCATTGATCAAAAGCACTTGCAAATGGTTTTACCCGCATGTCGATGTCACAGTCCATCAACTTTTTTTAAGAATCAATAAAAATCTTGCTTGGACTATTAAATGCTGCATACGTATGGTAGCAGGTAGGTACCTATGGAGGGGCTAAAAATGAAGATTTTGAACTACATTAAATTTTATGAAACGCTTAGAAATTGTTTCTTAGAATCATCATTATCAGCCTATATTTGTTTCCACTGCAGTGTCATAATTCACTAAGCTGGTCAAGTGCGGATTTCAGATGGCACATGTTGTGCACTTCTGATTCGTGGATATGCCGGTTTCCTTACGATGTTCACCTTCGCGGTTTCTTAGAATATTTAAAACAGAATATTTCCATCGTATTGGTAATCTATCCAAGCATGCCTAGTATAAATTAATTTATATTAATTTTTATTTTATTTATCCTATTTTTAATTTCATGATGATGATGATGATGCCTAGTATACAAGCTTATAACTTATAAGCTTACCTTTAATAGAATCACTGAAACTCCTCTTAATTCATAGCTACTACCTCTCTTGATTAACCATTTACCTAATATTCCACAAACACCAATACATCTATTCCACAGATCTATTCCAATTAGAAAACCCTAAAAAAGTCATTTACAACGTTATAACTTCCAATAAACATAGCATTAGGACCGTGTCTGTGTCACGTCTCCAGAGCTGCGCGTGTGTGCGTTCGGCGCAGGCCCAGGTAACCGGGAACCAGGCGCGGGAAACGCGGCGTCCATTTTGAAATATGAAAAATACATTAGAAACAGCTCTTAACAGAATCTTACTAGTCAACTAAACTCATATTTTATCCATCTAGCAAATGTGTTAACGTTGATAATAACCTCGTGCACACATCGCTATAAAAAGTAGCGCCAAAATCTTGCAAGAAATTAATTATGGGAAAAAAAGGAAAGGGGTGCGCGCGCGGCGGTGCGCTTACGTAATTTCACGAGCGACGGAGCGAGGTCTCTCTAAGCGCAGTGGGGCTTCGGACGCCGCGCGACCCGGACGTCCCGTCATCCGCCCCTGGAAAGCCCACAATAAATAATTTTCACTTAACACTTAACTTGTGATGCGCAAATATTCCTGTCATACGCCATTAATCCCGTTTCCCGCCCACTGAGTGATCGCTATGTGCTGTTGTGTGGAGTTGTGTAAGTTCTTTTTTATTTTATTTATTATATAATTAATTTATTAATCTAGCTATAAGTAGTTCGTTTTATAAAGATAAAAATTTAAAAGCTTCATAAAATTTTTCTATTGGAACTTTCATCCGAATAAGCTCTATTGGTCTCTACATATAGGTCACATGTCTCGTGTGATGCTCCTAAAAATTTCTTTTACTTTTTAAATTCAAATATAGCATAACTTTTTATTTTATCCCATAATTGGGATCTTATAAGATTTGTAAGATTTTTTTATCTGTTTCTATAACTAACAACTCTAACATATTTCTGTGTTCGCACATGTGGTGATTTGCAAATCATGCTTTAAATAAATATAATTAACAACTGAAGCACCGACATGCATATTATTTAATTTTAAAAGTTCCAAAAAGTCCCATTTAATAGTTCCAATTTATTAGTTCCAATTAAACCTCTTTAATTCAACTCTAGATAATCTATACTTATGAATGTCAAACTAGATTACCGGCAAAAAAGCGTAAAAAGCACGAGTTATAAACTACTAGATATTTGTAGCGTGGCGGCACTGACGCTGTAACACGTCAGCAACCTAACCTAGGCCAACATAGGCGTCAGAGGAGTTCATTACACTCGGTCACGGCCGTACACTTTCTAGCTACGAATTATTCTTGTTTAGACTGCGTTCAGGAATTCTAACATAAGCGAGCTTGCGCGCCGCGCTTTTTGTTTTTTTTTTCCGAACACGGCGCAAGGCGTTCTATGCACCATTATGGCACTATTTATGGTTCCCTAGAAAAGGATAGGTAAGGGTTTTATGCTCTTTATGAGGCTGGAAGTTTATGTGTTCGTGGGATTCTTATTTCAAATTCAGATCAGAATTTTCAATAAGATTTTTATTGTGAGCTTTAGACATTCACTTACAAAAAAAGATGGATGATGAATAGTAAAAAAAAAATGTTTTGACTATCGAAACATTTAATCAAAATAAAACATTTTAATCATTTTCTCTCAGAACTACACGAAATTCAAACAATAGAACACGCTAGTGATGTTACCGATATCGATGAAAGCAACAAAAAGCGCCATTACGGAAGTAGGTAGAACTCATTAATTTGCTAACGTTACCCTAGGTCACTGATCGACGCCGGTACACGACCGCCTACGAATATAGCCGACGTCACTGCCAATGTTAACATAGTAGCGTAGTAGGTATGACTAACTCATTCATAATTTACATCACATTCGTTTGGACTTACAAATGTTTTGTACGAAAACAATGTTCGATTTTATTTTTAGACACTATATCGTGAGTTCCTTTTACCCTTTCCTAAAAACAATTATAAGGTATATTTTAAAAGGTTAGTTTTAAACGCTATAAGAAATAATACAGTCTCCAAGAACTATTAAATATAAAAGTAAAACGATTAAGCCTAGTTCGTTTAGTTCATCTAAGATCGTAAGAACTTTAAAGTTTTAAAACAGCAATAAAATGTCAATATTTTCACAGCTCTACATTACATGTAGAGACCCCAAATATACCATACCATACCATAATGTTTAAACTAAGTATTTCTTTGAATAAATTATTATTTTAATTATCTCAAATAACTAAGACTAGATCTAAACTTGAAAATAATAATTTTTCAGCAAGATCATGAAAAAATTACGTAAACCGTATATTTCTTTCTGAAAAACTGACTACTCTTGGCTTTTTCTCACAGACAATGTCATAAATGAATACTTTAACTAACATTAGTCACCCCTATAATTAAATTTAAACGATGTTTAAGCTCAAACAGTAACCACATAAAGTTCATTCCGAATGTGTGTGTTCGTTTTACATGTGTACGTAGGGTGGTTCGAGTCCTTGGCAGTGAAATGTCAAACCGGCTGGCGAGCGTGTCGTAGTGATGTAATCAAATTAATGGCTTGTCGATAAACTTTGCGGCCAATAAATGTTACAAATATTTAGTGCTGTGATAAAAATTACGTGTGGCTTTGTCATGAGACCATAGTGCTGAAACAGGCTTTTTTTAGCTCGTTCTTTTATAGCGCGTTTTTTTACAATTGATTATCGTTATTAATAGCGTGTAGAAGTAAATTATGAAAGCTTGAGTTATTGTCGTTGCAGTTAAATATCGATTAGCGATAACTACTTGTGAGTGCCGTCCCTTAGCAACAGAAACCTGTCTGGCAGTCAACATTGACCTACGCCTAGACACTTAGTGCCCTAACCTATTCGCTTGGATGACTTTTTCCCAGTGGGGAGGGTTTCCTAGAAATCCTAACCAAATAACATGTTTACTTAATATTATAGCATTCCTTTTATGGCGTGCTTTGTTGTTCAACAATTTATGATGTTATTTACTGTAATTTTTTTATCTGTTAGTTATGGATTATAAATTATTCATTAAAAATTATAAGCTTAATACAGTTTATTTTGTTTGCTCTATTGTTAAATACAGTAACTAGGTAAGAGTAATGATTACCTGTTTATGTTTTTTTTTGTATGAAAGTTTATTCATTTTAATTTTGTTTCTCGTTACAACTGAAGTATCACTTACGATAATTTTGAAAACTTGTTTGCCATGGCGCCTCAGTCATACTAGGTCTATCGATATCTAGGATTGCGACACATTTCATCGACAAGTCAACACATCACTAGATAACAAAAAACCCGTCTGACTACCCCTAGAGTTAACCCACTCGCTCGAACGCGCTTTTTACATTACAGCTGGGTAAAGTCAATGTCTTTGTCTGTTTTTTATTGAAAACTGCTGATCCGTTTGGTATGCGGTTCACGTGCTCGCACTTGTGTACTATTGGCTAATTGGTTGTTAATTTCAGTGTTTGCAGTACATGGTACGTGGGTTCAGTTATTTTGCAATTTATTTATTGTTACATATGAAAAATGTATGTAAGTAAGTAGGTACTGTATCTAGTAACTGACATAGATATAGAAAATAATTATACAAAATCAGCACATCTTTAATTCGGTAATTATTAATTTCTACAATTCTCATGATATAATGTCTCATTAAGAAACTGAATCAATTGCCTAGGCTAAAAAAATACATAGTATACGGAGAGTTTGTCGTTTAATCGAGTGTCATTTTAAATCATTTTCAAATAGACAATGTAGACTGTAGTTAAAAATAATTTGGAAAATCCAAAAGTGCACGCCTCATAATCTCTTTTTTTTAAACTGTTTTTTATATATATAAAATTTTTTTTTATGTATATGGTGTAAATAAAGAATATATATAGATATACTAAAATTATGGAGAACAGTCGATATTTTTTTTTGTTTATTTAATAACAATTAAACCACATCGAATCAGACCCTGAAAAATGAAAGGGTTCTATTCCTGAGCATACTCAAGCGTAAGAGAAAAAAAAAGACTCGATTAGTAAAGTATTTCGGTCGCTATCGTGTTAACAAGAAAATCCTCCGCACATACAGACACACGGACGTCCAAGACAGAACTTTTTTAAACTGTTTTTTAACTAGTTTAAATAACAAAAATGACATCAAAAATATCATGAATGTTAAAAATAGTGTTTTTTCTTAATATGTGTGTGTATGTATTATCTTACAAGTGCAATGTATGATACATAAAGACATTTTAAGTTTGAAAAATCAGATGTTTTGCGCGAAGTGACAGTAGTACCCACCTCAACGCTTCGCTTATGAGGCGTGCAATATGTAGTAATCAGTTGGTAGAGTTCTAATTAATTTAATAGAAAACTCTTACTTTATGTATCTGTGTAAGTTATCCGCATACTTTAATAGTAACAATTTCAATAAATTAATATCAAAACTGGTAAACTGTTTTGGATTACATATTTACGATAAATAATTGAAAAAAAAAAATTCCGTTGATTGCAAAAAAAAAAGTAAAAAAATTTCAAGTCCTCATCGGTAAAGTAACGATAAAATATAATGAATAAAACCTTTCCCACCCTCCAACACAAACAGACAAACAAACATGTTATTGTTATTTTTATAAAAAATAGCATTTAGGCATTGATTTAACCGAGTTGGCTAGACGGACAATTAGGGCTTCAGAAACCCTATGCACTAGTTTAGATTACCGTCTACCCCTCTTGACCTTGATAAGGGTCAAGGTGAAACCATAAATATATCGTGTTTTCATTTTTGAAGTCATCCCTTGGTAGTTTGCTGTGGTTACTTACTTACTTACTGGAGTGGCGCAGGGACCCAAAGTGAGTCTTGGCCTCCGACAATAAGAGCCTCCATTTTACTCTATCCTGCGCCATCTCTTGCCAGTTTTCGATTTGGAGGGTGCGCAGGTCTTTGGCGATTTCATCTTTCCAGCGGTACCTGGGACGTCCAACCGGACGGCGTCCAGATGGCTGTCCCAACTCCCAGGTACGCTCGTTTCGCTGCTCGATCTTCCCCCATTCTTTCTACATGGCCGAGCCATCGGAGTCTTTGTGATTTAATCTCACCGATGATATTTGGCTCAGCCATTAGGTCTTCAAGTTCCAAGTTTTTCCTCCTCCTCCAAATTCCTTCTTCTGTTAGCACTGGCCCAAACATCTTCCTCAAGATCTTCCTCTCAGTGACTAGGAGCTTGCCTTCTTCCTTTTGTGTTAGTGTCCATGTCTCACAGCCGTACATTAATATAGGTCTTAATATGGTTTTATAGATTAAGATTTTTGTTCGTCTGCTGAGGATCTTCGACACCAGTATTTTATGTAAGGCCGCACTGCAGCGGAGGGTATTTTGTATTCTTATATCAATTTCCTCTTCCCTCGTGTACGTATCGGTCACAGTGCATCCCAGGTATTTAAATTTGTCCACACCTTTATAGACAGTGTCTCCTACTAACAGGTCGATCCTAGGTATCCTGCTGTTTTTGTATCGGCGCATATGCATGTATTCGCTTTTGCCGTGATTGATTCGCAAGCCTATTTTCTTTGCTTCCCTTTCCAGGGTGAGTGCGGAACACACTATCTCTTCCTTCCTACCTCCTAGTAAAGCAAGATCGTCGGCATACCCTATCACCTTATGCTGTCCATTTAATTGCACTCCGCCATCGAGTGTGAGAATGTGTCGGATGATGTGTTCAAGTGCTAAGTTGAACAGCATGGGTGACAGCGCATCTCCTTGCTTAAGTCCTGTGAGCACCTCAAATGAGTCGGTAACCTCCGAGCCTACCTTTATCACAGCCCTGCTTTCTTTGGTGGCGACCTGTATCATCTTGATCACCTTGTGGTAGTTTGCGTTATTTTGAAATAAAATATCGTTTGTCTATGACTTTCATATCATTGCGTCTTTTGAATTATATTGATCGTATAAATGACGTAATTTCAACAAAACTGAGTTAGTTAACCTTGTTGTTACATTTCATAACAATATGGAATAAATATTAAAGATTTTTTATTTTTATTTTAACCGCGAATTTTGAATACATTCTGTATTCGCTCTATGTCTGCGATCGACGTCACAGACAACTGTCAGATGAAAAAAAAACATAAACCGCAAAGTTCTAATTTCAAATTAGACCTTATTTTGGAAGACAGTTAAAATTAGTGCGCATCTGCATCCGCCATATGTTTTTCATAAAGTTTTTTATGGTTTTTACCGCCCTTTGGGGTGTAAATGTTTTAATATTGTTTTACACCCTTATTGAAAACTAAAAATATATCCTGACCATCTGAGTAGGGGTCCAAATTAACGATTATCAACTGATACTAATATTTAAAATTTTTAGTAGTCAAATTCCGAGACCATAGGGGAAAGACGAAAAATTTGCAATTATTAATTTTAACCCATCTTCTAATTCTTAAAATAACTCGGAAAAATAAAAAATAGTTAGACATTTTAAAAAGTTTAAAGGAATACCTACTTAGTAGGTATAAATCCCAATTAGGTATGTCGTCTGTGGTTCCTAAAACAGTAAACTAAAGTTAATATTAAATTAGAGGGATAACTACCTACTATTGATACTAGGTACATTATACAAATATTACATGAAAATCGATCAGTTAAACAGATGTCAATTGCATCATCATCACAAACCTTCACTGTAGTCTGTAATTATTAAGGAAACTCCGAATTTCACTTCAAGGTTAACGTATTTACTTTTTATTTTAATTTACTCACATTCCTTAAAGTCCCTGAATTCCAAGCTTCTGAAGGAAAAAGGCTTTAGGCCATAAATCTGTCTCAGATAACGACAACGTTTTTGGTCTGAAGTTTTATTTAAAACCAGTTAGTTTATAGTTAAGCTGAATCTTTAGGTTAAGCAATTTAGAACAGAGGATATTCTTATCTAATTTTTTAATAATTTTCATAAATCCAGTTTTTTTTTTTCTACAAAAGTGTCCAAACTAACATTCCGATTTTTTTAAGTAATCAAAGAGAAATAAAAGGTAACAATACCTAACAATAAAAGGTTTCAATAACTTTTTGAAGTGGAACTTCTTTAGACGCTTTGAGAGTAAAATTTCAAGTTCGTGTCATTGGCAATATTGTCACGTCATGGAGTAAGGTGACGATTTTGGTATCTTTGAATCTTGCCAAAGAAGTCTTACTTATGACATGAGTTCGGCACACACTCTTTTTTAAGAATATCTTGCTTTCTTCCTTTCTTATTTTCAAGGTGGAAACCTAAACTTATCCCTTATGGAATAATAAGGCTTCATAAAAATGTACACTAAAGAACTACATAGGTACTTGCATTGTTTCTATTTTATCAATCCTTGGCAACCCTAGGCCAGAAACTGGTCCAGATCATACGTGACTACAAAACTGCATCTTTTTGTCGTTAATACAGAGGCACATTGTTTTATATTATACCCAGTTAGTGCACAATACTTCTTTGTTCTTTGTACGTTTCGTCTAGGACTTAATATGTTTCATCATTCCTGAACGAAAGGGTCTATTTCAACCCGAATATCTGCATTTTCATTTAATATGTCAATTTAGTAATTCTTCGTAATCAACGGCTGTGATGCAAGTTTTTTTATGGGCAGATATTTTGGATAAAAACCAAAGTTTGCCGTAAAGCAATCTTGATAAACGTATTATTAAGGTACCGAGCCTGCATTCATTATTTGTCACCATTTTCTTAATCAGATTGCTCAATTACTTTGATGAATTACATTGTATGAAGAAACGAGAATGTCTTCCCATATGTATATTACTTTCTTTCTTCTGATATAATTCCACCATATTCACCGACGACTTTTTGTGCAGAAATTTTCCTAAAGCCAGATATATTTTGGCTCTACACTGTGCGATATTTCAAGCAACACCCCGATTCAAACATGTACACACGTATACAGACACGTGTACATTGACATTATTCTCTATTCATTTATTAGTATTGAAAAAAAAAACTGCCTAAAGTTTATTCCGGTTAAATAGTTGTATATATATTCCCATAGGCTAAGGAATCCTAGATGAACACAATGCCTGCCTGTGTGACCTGTGTCTAGACGCACAGACTTACGTCAGATGCAATATAAATGTTAACTAAAAGGTTATCTTAATCCTATCCCTTCAACATTTATAACAATTACAAAATACTGCGAAGTTTTATAGGACATCTATGGATGAAATATTGTTTCCCAAACTAACCAAGACTTGAAGAATTCACACATAAACGTAAATTAACTGAAGCTTTTAACTTATCACTTTCCGGTTAATTAGAATTGATTCTGGATAAAAATACAGTTAATTTATATAAAAAATGCTTCAAATAAACTTAAAACATTACTTGTAGAGTTTAAAATTTAGTTTAGAAATACCTACCAACTTTTTCAGATTACGTATTTTTATAGAGACATTTTCCATAGCTTTGAATAAAAAAATATTAAAAATGGCGTCGTAGGAATCTGCTTCCTTTGAGAATACAAAAACAATGGCTGTGGGAAGCTATGCTAATAAGCTTCTTATCAGAAATATTAATATATGAAATGTGCATGCTAATATTTTGCTAGCGTTGCATTTGCATATTTTTATTCAGCTATGCAATGAGTATTAGTGGCCGTAAAAGAATTTTATTATTACTAAGTTTATAACAATGAAAATAATATTTTAGTTTTATCTTTTTTCAATAAATAACCTGAATCAAGAGTATCATATTTTTCATGGATGCGATGCGATGCGTTAATCGTAGTAGGTAAAAATAATGTTGAAAGGATACGGAAAAATAACGTTTATTTTTTTTCATTCGTTTAATAGAGTAGTTACTTTTACAATATCCATAAAGCAATTACTCATTACTCCACGAAATCTCGTTACAATAACCTACATAATGAACTTCCAACCCTCTGAAGCTTTACCGGTCAGTAAAATGACTTTTACCATCAACTAGTGGAACATCAAAAATCGAAAGGACAATCTAAGCGAGTGGCCCGGCGGGATTCCATCTTACTTTCATCACACGCCGCCGACAAAAACCGGCATACCAATATTTGCTCCTAAAAATTCCTGTGCACTTGTCGAAAAACAACACAAAGACGAAAAAACTCAAACTCGATGGGAATAAAAATGAGTGTGCTCTGTTCTGTATTATGGATTCGAAACACGGCTATTCTTTTGGTAAAGTCGCATTTGTTTTACGGTTAATATTCTCTATTTAATACTTTTGTAGGGATGTCAGAGATGGGACTGGCCAGTGTATTGGATACAATTTGAATATGCTTTTGTTGTGCTACGAGAAATATTGTCACACGTGCTTCATTGTATCGCTAAAGATGCGAGTCTATTTATAATAAAGGTCTAATAGTAGATAGCATTTTACTCTGCGCAACTTTTGTAACCTCGTTGAAAGCCTCGTCACTCAACACTAACTAAAATTCCGATAAGAATTGTCCACTCCATTAAAGACAGCGATTAATCAAGATTAATCTGCGACGCTACAAATTTTCAACACGTCGAAATTACATCTGTTTTACGCACCATCACAGACAAACCATAAATAAAGCAAGTGCCAACCCTAACCAACTAATTTGTGTAAAAAAGCAACAAAGAAAGCCCTAGCGCTCCAGTTGAGCAAACGCTCCGCGCCGATGCGCCCGCGCCGCCCCTATCGGCGGCGAGGGACAGAGATGGCTGCTGAACCCCTTGCAGCAGAGCGGGACGGCGATGCTGTAAGAATCGAGGGTTCCCGATCGTTGACGTTAGACAGAGACGCGCATACGATCTATGCACGTGTTGGAGAGAGATGGAGGAGCTGCATAGGATGCGACGGTTTCCGATCATTGACTCCTCTCAAGGTTATCATGTAGTGGGCGCTGCCGTGACCTTGAATACTTTCTTTTGAGGTCGAAATGCTTACGAAAACTGACCCAGTTACCATTTCACTTTTCTCAGTGAATTCCTTTCGTTTTGGTTTATTATTGCATTACTTTTGGTCCTATGTTCAAAAGCTTTCATTGAGCTTTGTTGAAATATTCCTCAAAAAAGCAAATCAAGTATCCTGGCATTACGTAGCTGGTTAGCTTTTTGATTCTAGCAATCAATATGTAACAAGTCAGTCAAAAAATTTTAAATATTGCGAATTTTGTATTGAGCCTTAATAGATTAATAGATTGCTCTACATCTTCATAAACTCTACTCAAATGATATATTTGTAAATAGACTCTCCTTTTCTAGAATTCATACATAAAATAATAATTGACGAATACTGTTAACTCTTAAAAGGTAGTATAATAAATATAATATCTATTTCACAGTACCCTGTGTGTTTTCACGACAAACATTGCAATGCAAAGTTTGGTTTTCGCAATTTTAACTCTTTACTCTATGCTTTCGATTGCTTCATTGTGTATCTTACAGAAACATTTTGTAAGAATTACGTTATTTACATTAAATGTTAGCTTTTTTAAAATAACCTTGCTATTAACATAGCTGTTTTTAAGTTTGAAGAAAGGTTATATCTTACTTATAATTATTTTAAATGTTTCGTTAATTTTGTAAAATGTTGAACGGTATCTATAAAGTTATTTGTTGGCCGGTAGGTAGAGTCTGAGCGTAACCAAATTAAGTTTAATTATTTCATAAAATTATTCATATAATACGTATACATCTTTCCATAAGTCCAATTTTAAATTACCTATTTTTTTTTTTTTGATATACAAGGTATGTAACTAGATTACTAATTAATAATTATACTACACAGTATTAAAAAAAATCGCTTTCCCTGTCCCTATGTATGCTTAAATCTTTTAAGCTACGCAACGGATTTTGATGCGGTTTTTTAATAGATAGAGTGATTCAAGAGTAATATAATTTATTAGGTTTCAGACAAAGCGGGCGAAGCCGCGGGCGGACAGCTAGTTAATAATAAAAAGACTACATAGGTATCAACGAACATACGCAAATAATTGCAATACATTTCTTCAGTGGCAAAAGCAGATCCGTAAGAACCTCATAAACCTTATTCATTTCAAAACTAGAGATAGATAACCCGACCCACCCCATACCATATCTTATAATAATATTTGCTCCTTATCTATCTTTATCGCATTTATCTTATCTACGTTGGGATAGGTCAGGATATTGAAACTTGTTTAAACTGGATCTATTAAATTTATGACTGTACTTTGTAGAAATTTATAAAGCTTCTAATCTCGTGTTTTTAATTTACAGCATTCAAACTTGGACCCGTGGAAGACAGGTTTAAATAACTTACGATAAAGGTAATATAAAATAAATAAATAAATATTTCAGGACAATTTTCACACGCGGCACGATCTGATCCCATACTAAGCTTTCGCTTGTGTTATGGAAACCAGATGGCTGATAAACATACATATATAATTTTTTAAATAAATACTTATATAGATAATTAACACCCAGACACAGAGCAAACATCTATGTTCATCACACAAATATTTGCCCCGGGTGGGAATCGAACCCACGACCTCTGGCTTGTAAGGCAGGGCCACTACCAACCAAGCCAACCGGTCAGTCAAATAATATAGATCTATTTTGGAATTAACATCCGACACTGATATAATATTAAATGTATTTTAATTAATCAAGGTATATTTTGCAATATTTTTCGTTTAATTGTAAAACTACTTATAGTGAAATGCAAAGCACGTAGGTACCTATAGGTAAATTTTAAATTGAATGATATCCATAGCTATTCCTATTATCAATATTTACATTGCAATGTATAGGAGACAATGAGGTTTACTTTAAATAACAGGAATATGATTCATTATAATAATACCTTAGACAATAGTTCAATACACGCATAAGTAGATTATGTAGGAAGGATTGTTTTTATATCCTTATAATAACAAATATTCTAGTCCAGTTCTATAATACAAATGCATAAATGATATAACTGCATTTAGATATGACAAGTACCTATCTTAGGCAGGTATATAGATTGATTTTACACATAGGTATTAGGTACTAGCGGTCCGCCCCGGCTTCGCCCATGGTACATAGGTATTGCGCAATAAAAGGTAGCCTATGTTCTTTCTCAGGGTCTAAAGATTGTCTGTGCCAAATTTCATCAAAATCGGTTGAGAGGTTTAAGCGGGAAACCGAAACAGACAGACAGAGTTACTTTCGCATTTATAATATTAGGGATTTCAAAATAATTCGATTAGGTATATTTTTCGCAATATTTTCCTGAAATCCCGTGATTTTAGGATTGTTGCAAGATACGCTTGTAGTAAAAGTTTGTCATCAAAGAAAAAATTCATAATTTAGGTGTGCTTTTTCTCTTTAACCTGTAATTCAATAGATATTTTTAAAATATAGGACATAAATTTAACCACGTGTTTTTAGACCGGAATGTTTTAAAACACGTGTGTTTATGCGGGTTGCATCGTAACCCTAAATGCATTGAAGACATAAATAATTTCCTGTTTTAATTAATTCTACCTTTAGATATTGAATATTTTACAATGGATCTAAAATACGTGGGTTGTGTTCGATATTATTATGGATATATTAATAGATAATAAGAAGATATTATACCTACTTAGAGATTGTAGTTTATTATGACCACAGAAAGCTCCTATACTGTATTCCAATTTCCAAGTTATTCCAAAATTTGATTAATAATTTCGGAGTTTCTAATATGTGAGCAACTTTTAAAAACATTAATAATTGTATTAAAAATATAACTTTTCATCCAAATAATATCTACCTAGTTCCTTCGTTATATAACCTACGTTACAACCTTCGTTTAACAAGTCGGTTAAGAGAATTAAGCCCATGTTTTAAGTCATGTAGATGCAGAAGCTAGCATACATTTTAATGCTGAGGCAGCTCTGTTCCCATAATGATTCAACACAAATCTTGCGTGGGCGCACCTACGCGATTGCTCTTTGTTAAAATATAAACCGTAATCAATTGAGATAGGGTCCAAATCAGTGTAGTACTTCTTCCCATATCAATGATAGTCACATTACAATTATTGGAGATTCATACTAAGGCAGTTAACATGAGGCTTGTCAGAGTTGTGTAGGCGTTTGCTTTTTTAACAAAAAAGTATGTATTATTAGCTGTTGTGATACTGATAGTTAGACAGTATATTTATTCATCTAATAAGTTACTAATGCCTTGTTATAGCAGCTTATTTTGTGTAAAAGTAGGATTAGAGTAGCCTTATGTATTATGTTATTACAACTAATCGTTTATCTTTATAATACATCTAATCATCTTTATAAATAGGTAGGTATGTACAATATATAGCAAAATGTTGTTATAAGTAGGTAGTTATAAAATAGGTAGCTAAATAAACAACGCAAATTGTAAACTAGAATTTTTTTTTCATCTACTAGATCGATGTTTCATGACAATGCGCAAGATAGAGTTGAATATGAAATTTTACAATAATTATAATAAATATTATATGCAAATACTTACTTCAATATCGATAGATAATACTCCGTTTATTTCATTTCAGATTACATGAAAATCCGAAGACTGCAATTCTGTAACTCCGCAACTGCAACTACGAAGACTTATCTAGCAGCTAATATTATCTGAAACCGCTTGGTAACTAAACTCCACCCTCTCTGCAAGAACGAAGACATCTAGCAGCTTACTATTGGTACTATCTCCGCATACTGCAACTACGAAGACTTATCTAGCAACTAATATTGTCTGCAACCGTTTCTAGGCTAACTCCAGCCTCTCTGCAACTTTGAGGACCCATCTAGTAGCTAACTATACCTACCATATTGACTGCAACCGTGTCTGGGCTTGGTAACTCCACCACCGTTGGCGTTACTCATCGCCAACGGGGTAAGAGTTCCTGCTCCTTGACGCGATGCTCTACTGTGGATCTCTAGAGGAATATAACAGGAGTTAGAAGTTATGAAGAATTGCATGAAAAGGTGTCTCGGGGAAATGACGCAAGTAGGAGAAGCTTGCAAGTAATTGTCGGAATTTGAAATAATCTGCTGCTAGGATATCTTATACTTCTATACTAATATTATAAAGAGGAAAGGTTTGTATGTATGTATGGTTTTCACGCATAAACTACTGAACCGATTATAATGAAATTTAGCACACATATAGAGGGTAACTTGGATTAACACATAGGATAGGTTTTATCCCGGAAATCCCACGGGAACGGGAACTATGCGGGTTTTCCTTTGAAAACGCGGGCGAAAAGCTAGTTGTTTAATATTTTAATTGTTGTAAATGTTATGTATTGTTTATACTTTAAAATATGAACTATGTCCAAAATAAGTATGCAGGACTGTAGCCTGTAAGTATATGGGTAAGTTAGTAATTACTTATCTCTATTTAGTTAATTTCTTGTATTTTGTTTG
>CAJQZM010038265.1:0-10428 GCA_907164665.1 Colias nastes | reverse complement strand
GCCTTTCCAAAGTTCTTTCATACAAAATGTAGAAGAAGGACGTGGTGCGAAACAGATTGAAGAGGTGCGCTTATGGCACGCCCGCGCCCGCGCCGCTTGTGTTTGACCCGCGCCTAAGCCAGGCAAACCGAAAGCACGGTGGTCCGACGATATTTCTAGAACAGCGGGTAAATCTTGGATGCGTCTGGCCAAAGACCGCAAAGAGTGGAAAAAACATGAGGAGGCCTATACCCGACTATGGGTGAATTAAGGCTTAAAAGAAAGAGAATGTATGTATGTATGTATGGTTTTCACGCATAAACTACTGGACCGATTTTGATGAAACTTGGCACAGATAATCTTTAGACCCTGAGAAAGAACATAGGCTACCTTTTTTTGCGAAATATGTACCACGGGCGAAGCCGGGGCGGACCGCTAGTCTCTTATATTTTGGTCGATGTTTTGAATAAAATCTATTCAGACAGCAGTACTTTTTTTTAATTATCAATGCAAGTATGCATAGTGCATACCCAAAGCCAATCCAAAGCCCTCAGTAAAGGCAAGGACTAAACTTCACCGAACTCACGAAGTTTTGTCGACAGAGACAGACATACTTCAGTATGTTCCGTCGAGTCGCTTTCGGCGGCTGCAGGATATTGTGTATAATTCATTAGACATTCATTTGCTTTTCCAAGTCCAAAACGTCGATTCTGAAGAATGCAATTTATAAACACTAAGCTAAATTTTGTAAATATCAGCCGCCATACAATAAAATCGTTCAAAGCTCTCATATATATCGTTCTTACCTTTGCATTATTTATGGTTATTGTTTATAATATTTACAGAATAAACTGTACATAATATAAATATAATATTCTCTTATTATTTTAGATTTTATTTATGTACATTTCTTGGTACATTTTTTTAAATCAATTCTATTTCTATCTGTGCTACTGATAGTTTGACATTCGATGACAGTGACAAATGAAGTGAGTCAAATTCTGAGTTCCGGCCGTAATGTCAAGAGATTTTTTGCACGTTGTTTGAAAATTGGTACTTTTTCTACGTGCTGAAAAAGTTCATGTTTAATAATAATTTAACTACCTTCTACAAAAATATATGTAACATTTTCTCTAGTATAGTTTACTCATTAGAATAATAGATTTCCAAAATCACCCCAATCATACTTAAAGCATACTATTGAATTACTACAAGAACTATGAAAAGAATATAATGTAAACAAATTTATTCCTTCGTCATTCATTATCAGCGGTTATCGGAACAAACGTTTGTTATAATTACAATTGCAGATAAGATGTTTTGTTTGAATTATTATTCTTTTAATGCTCCTAAACGACAGTCTGGAACACGATTTGTAGAAAATGGCGGGGTTTATTACGCAAAGAAGCGCTTCTTCACGGCATTTGTTAAAAAATGTGAACAATTTAATGATGAGACTTTCTTCCCACTTTACATATTTCCCCGATGAACAAAAACCTATAGAAGGTAATTATTTTATTTCTTGTTTGTTTAATGTGACCTTAAAAATTTCAGACAAGTTACATTTTACTTCAAATATTGTACTGTAATCTGTATTGTGTCTTTACACACATAATATTATACTCTGATTAAAAACTTATTTTTTCATATTATGTATATATATTACTGTAAATATAGTTACTGATATATACAACTAAATGATATGTTAGCTGTTAGAATATAAGCATGGTACTAATATAAATTTCAATAATAATTAGTTATATTATAAAGGAATGTCTTATTAAAAAATTAACCAATATGTAAATAATTTGGAATAATAACTTAAATTTTTGTCATTTATAGCATAGTTTCTTATAATTCAATTTTATAAACAAAGATTGAAATATTTCCCTCCTAATAAGCATGTGGATGATTAACTTATGTAGGTAACATTTTAACAAAATTGTTTTGTACATTCACAAGAACTTTGGGCTGATTTTTCAATCCTTGGTTAAAACTTATTTGTCGAATAACATATTAAACTATAATTTCAAAAATGTATTATAATTGCCCGTATTTGTCAGGATACTGGTGAAATTTTAATATTATCGTATAATACTTAAGCAACGGGTAAGTTTTAAGCAAGGATTGAAAAATCAGCCCTTACAGTTACATCTTGAAAAGAACTATTACACATTATAAGATAACCTATTTATTCTATGTATAGTCTATCTTTATAAAAATATCCTTTACTCATATACATTATTGCAATACATTACAGGTGAGACAAGCAAAATGAACATGATGCAAGCCATTAACAATGCGATGGACATCACTCTTAAGACCGACCCCAGTGCAGTGCTTTTTGGAGAAGATGTAGCTTTTGGTGGTGTGTTCAGGTGTGCGTTGGGACTACAGGTATGGAAACCAAATTAAACTCATGAATTCATTTATTTAATTAGACTTCTTCTAGAAGCACTTAATCATCATAGTTTTACCATTTACCACTGTTTCATATAGCAGTTTCTACAAAGAAAAGCCATCAAGAAACTGCAGTTGCTCTTTTCAAATTATGTCAATTTTATTTGTGTAAATGTATATCGTAAGAATGATGATGAACTGAAGATATATAATAGGAAATATAAAAGTATTAATATGGCTTTTGTGTTGTAGAATATTATATAATAACTAAAACTAGAGAAATAAGTTAATTTAAGATAGCATGTAACTCATTTAAGTGAACAAATTGTTCTTATGAGTAACTAGCTTTCCGCCTGCGGCCTCGCCCGCGTTTTCAAGAAAAACCAGCATAGTTCCCGTTCCCGTGGGATTTCCGGGATAAAACCTAGCCTATGTTGCTCAGTGAAGATGCAGCTTTCTAATAGTGAAAGAATTTTTGAAATCGGTCCTGTAGTTTATGTTTGAAAACCATACATACATACCTACATAATTACAAATCTTTCCTCTTTATAATATTAGTATAGATAAAGTCTTTAAACCTAAACCTACAACATTGTTTCATCAAATCACAAAGTAGTAAATACTGCATAGGGTTGATTTCTCAATAAATGCAAAATAATGTAGTCTTGTCATTTTTATAACATCTACATTACTTAATGTTTTGTTTTAAATACATAAATAATAAATAACAAACAATAATTCATTTTACTTATTCATATTATTATTCTTGACGTAACATTTCCTTTCAATTACAGGAGAAATATGGTAAAGACAGAGTGTTCAATACCCCTCTATGTGAGCAAGGCATCGCTGGCTTTGGTATCGGAATGGCTACAGCCGGAGCTACGGCAATTGCTGAAATACAGTTTGCTGATTATATATTCCCAGCTTTTGATCAGGTAATTGATTATTATTTACAAGATTCTTCATGTTTTCAGTCTAGTAATGGTATATTGTTAATCTTAAAATTATATTATAAAAATCAAAATAATCATCTACAGTACTCCAAAATTAATAATGCGCATGCAGATCTTCGCTAATTATCGTATTTCCAGAAACACCCGAATCACCCCGAATCATTGAATCGTAAGTGCCCTAAACAATGCACTTGCATCTTGCACCTTGTTCGATAGAAATAGGAGTCAATTCAGAGTCATACACAATCGAAAACAATTCGGGCGGTAGGTGACGGTAGCCTGTCAGTCAAAAAATTCATATAGAGCTGCTGTTACATACCCTTCTTAGTTTTGTTTCAAAGTTGAATTTTCCGATAAAATGATTATTTACACAGATAGCAGATAGCAGTGGGGAAAGTGAAAGTTAATAAGAGCATAATGAAAGTTCTGATCATTCTACGATATCAGAAATAGAGATAATCCCTGATTCTGTAAATCCTTTGGACTGAGATTTTAATGATTATATTTCTATAATTTAAATGTAAACCAGTGTTTGAAAATATATTTTTTTATATATAAACTTTGTCTTATTTTAACCTTCCATACATCCATCATCACGCCAGCTTCAGTAAGACACTTTAATAGTTCTAAGTATAGAATTTTCCAAGTAAATCAATACAACAAATATATATTCGCAATCGTGTGGCTTACCCTCGCTATTAACTTACATTGAATTATTGAAACAAATTTCGTTAATTATCTCTTTTACCATAAAATCACAATAAAACTCATAATTCTAATAAACTATGCATGAAGAAAATATATTTAACCACTCTATATACATATCGTCTTCGGAGGCTCGGGGAATATGACAGTTGCCGAGCAGTGACGAATTTTTCTATGCGCATTATCAGTTTGGGAGTACTGTACTGTCATTTGAAAGTATGTATGTAGTTTAAATTGTGATTCTTTAGTTTATAGCAATATTTTATATTCTGTTATCTAATAAATTGTGAATATTTTGAAATGCTAGAATGCATTGCATTGGTAAAATTAATAAATTTTTACCTGACTGCAAAAGAAGGAGGGTTGTGTTTTTCAAGTGTATTTATATTTCTTTGATACGCCCTACAGCCCAAACCACTGGACGGATATTATTATTATATTAACTTATGAGGTGTGTGCAATCATAACTATTACTACATAAATAAGCGGTCAGGTCTTTTGTTTTCATGATAATATAAATTCTTATTAACCCATTGAGCCCTTAGATCATTAAGTAATGGATAACACTCACAGGCGCTTCCCCTTTTGCCGAGGTATAAGATTATTCGAATCGAAAAATCTTATGCTTTCATAAAAACTACTTGCGTAATCGATTACAAACACTCTGCGTATTCGTAAAACATCGAAAGGACGTCTGCGAGTGCTCCGCTAAAAATGCCGTTTTGTGCTGTCAAGTCTTGCAGAAACAAGTCAAACACATCAAATATTAAAAAAGATGGAATAACCTTTCATTTGTAAGTATTTTTTTATTTTTTTTACGTAAATATCAATTTAAATGCAATTTCTAATAATTGTCGATGTATCGTTTAGCGATATGATCAAGACAAATAATCGAGTCATGTGTTTACTCGATCATTGATGCGGCCTCACGAGACTATCATGGAAAGAAAATATACAAATTTAATCTTTATGAACTAAGCGATAAAGTTGAATTTAGAACGCGATATTGAACCGCACTCCCCACGAGACTATATTTTAAAGAAATACAAATTTAGCGAGACTATCTTGAAAAGACATTCAAATTTAATCTTTATGAACTTAGTGATAAGAGTTGAATTTAAAAACTCGTCGCTTAAAAGGTCGTAAATTTTTACGACTTTCTTAGTGACGGACTGCTTTTAACTTGAACGTCGATAAAAAAATATTTTTCTAAGTATAATTTGTGTGTTATATAAAATGTCATAATGTTGTGTCGTCTTTCCGAAAAAATCATAAGACAAAATTCTGATAAAAATAATAAAATTCCTATTACATGTACCACGACTTATATTGTGGCAAAATGTCTACGTCAAGTTATGCATGAAAACTTGTTTCCTGATATGGAACAACATGACGGCGACATTTTTATTAATCATAAAATAGAATTAACGAAAACAGTAATAACAAAGTACGCAAACACTAGGATTTCTTATCTTACAAAAAAAAGTGACCCTCAAAAATGTATACGGCACATTTATTCTAAATTGATTCATTTTAAAAATCAGTGAATTACAATTTTTATTATATCTGTAGCGACACCTCGGTACAGAAATAATAAAAATTTCTGTACCGATATTTATTTTATTGAATATAATATGTGATGTGTTGAATAAATACATATTCAAATACAAATAAAATGGCGTTTTATTGTTTTTTCGTATGCATATAATAATGATGAAAACGTTACAAATGACCTGTGTAGTATTTTTTATGAATATAATATTAATGTTATTTCTAATTTCAACAAAATTATTATTTTTGTAATATCGATATGGTTACATCCCTTTAGAGCGATTGTATTATTACGTATATGTACAGAGATTTTTCTGTGTAATCGATGTATGTGTGCAAAAACATGCTAGTCTGCCAATTTTGTAATAGTTTGAGTTTGTAAAGACACAAATTATTTTTGTGAATGTGTGATTGTGTTTCAAAGTGTGAGTTACCCTCCCCGCACCAAAATCGGCAGAAAGTTTAGTTAGAACATTTGCCAGCGTGCTCCATCCATTACTTAATGATCTAAGATTGAGCCCCAAGCGGCCCGATCGGTCCCAGACACAATAGATTTTCTATTGTGTCTGTGGTTCCGGGGCCTGAGTTACTAATAGATTTTTTTGTACTGTCCAATACAGCATAATATTAGTGTGCATGTCTGTATTGTACTAATTAGGTTTGCGGTCGTTTGGGTCTTTTGTTTTCATGATAATATTAATTCTTGTTTATAGATTTTTTTACTGTCCAGTACAGCATAATATTAGTGTGCGTGTCCGACTCGTACTTATTTGAGTGTAATATATTCCAGCTAGTGAACGAAGCGGGCAAGTGCCGGTACCGGTCGGGCGCGCAGTGGGCGTGCGGCGCGCTGACCGTGCGCGCGCCGTGCGGGGCGGTGGGACACGGCGGCCTGTACCACTCGCAGAGCCCCGAGGCGTTCTTCGCGCACTCGCCCGGCCTCAAGGTGCGCACACACACACACACACATACATGTACATATACACACACAAACATACGCAAAACACGCACACATACACACCGCATACATAATAAAATGGGCGAGTGAGCAAATGTGTGCATGTGTCCGCTGTGGCACATCTACTACTTACAGAGCTCGCTCTACGTACTAATAAAAACTAAAAATTAATTTCCAACACAGATAATAATTTATTCCTTACAACATATTATTTTCTTAATATAAGACAAAAACAAAATATTTCCAGGTGGTAATCCCCCGTGGTCCCACATCAGCCAAGGGTCTGTTACTGTCCTGCTTACGAGACAGGGATCCATGCATATTCCTCGAGCCGAAGATTCTGTATCGAGCTGCTGCTGAAGACGTTCCAGTTGATAGCTATGAAATACCACTCGGTAAAGCACAGGTTTTGAGGGAAGGTATGTTTATCTTTCTTTTTATTTCTTACTAAAATAATAAATGTGAAAGTTTGTGATGATGGATGAATGTATGTTTATTTATTGAACTGAATTTGATAATATTATGTACTGGGCAGTGTTGGAGCTCATGTACAAGGATAACATAGATATACTTGCTTTTCCCGAGGGATCGTCTGCGTTAACCGATGTAACATATTTTTTTTTTTCGAAAAAAATGTGAGTCGTCACGGTACGCTTGGCAATCAATATGTATAATATATGTATACATAATTGTCTGTTCGATAATTTAAGAAATTTGTGTGTGTGTGTAAATTTCAAGTTATGAACCAAATATAAAAAAAAAACACAATTTCTCTACAGGTGACGCAGCCACACTTATAGCGTGGGGTACCCAAGTGCATGTGATGCTCGAAGTGGCCCAAATGGCAAAGGAACAGCTCGGTGTGAACTGTGACGTCATTGATCTGATGTCCATACTGCCGTGGGACGAAGAGACTGTTTGTAATGTGAGTGTGAAAATGGCATAATAAAACTAGCGACTAAAAAAATTGAGCTACTAAACAAAATTAGGTTACTAAAAAAAATTGAGCGACTGATGAGATAGTGTTACTAAAAAAATTGAGCGATTTATGAGATAGTGTTACTAAAAAAATTGAGTGACTTATGAGATAGTGTTTTAATGACTTGACCAGTGTGAATTTGAGCGAGGAATATTGGTTGATAATAAAATACAGATTGAGCGTACTAAACGTGAATTTGAGATATTAAAATTCTAACTAAGCTTCTAAATTAGTAGAGTTACTTCTCTGTATAAATCATATTATGCCAAATAATCAAATATGCATGACGTTATGTTGACAATCGAAACAAATATTAGGTCGCTCAAATATTATGCAGCTGCTCATTTTGTATTTTAAGTAACTCAATGTTTATAAGTCGCTGTTGTTTTCATATTTCATTACTCGCAGTCAGTAGCTCATTTAGTAATTATACAGCATAACCCTGATTTATTATTTTTGTCATCTGAAACTTTAATTTACAGTCACTCGTTTAAATATTACCCATTTTAAATTCACCTCTTTCTTTTTGTGTTAAATGTATTTTTTTTAAGTATTTCTAGTTTAAAAACAGAACACATCTCATACTAATATTATAAAGCTGAAGAGTTTGTTTGTCTGTTTGTTTGTTTGTTTGAACGCGCTAATATCAGAAACTACTGGTCCGATTTGAAAAATTCTTTCGGTGTTAGATAGCCCATTTATCGAGGAAGGCTATAGGCTATTTATCATCACGCTAAGACCAACAGGAGCGGAGCAATGCGGGTGAAACCGCGGAGCGCAGCTAGTAATTACATAAGTTGTTTTTCCATGTCACTCAAATTGAAAATACAAGAATGAATAATATTTCACAGTCGGTAAAGAAAACGGGTCGGTGTCTCATCGCACACGAGGCGCCTCTCACTTGCGGTTTTGGAGCTGAACTTGCTGCTACTATTCAGGTAAAATCAATCACAATAAAAGATTATTGTACCCTTACGAAACACGTGTTCTACATATAAAAATACTAGAATATACAACTTGAACATAGTTATCAATTTTCATACCACCTAGAACTAACTTCATGCTGTTAAATTTAGGTGTCGGTGTGCGCGCGCATCGTAAAAATTCACTCTCATCATTTTTCTCCATCGCGCCAAAAGAAGTATAACTTCAAAAATAAATATTGTTTAGGAACCTTACTTAAATTCAATAAAAATTATAGTATTGCCCGGTGACAATTTGAACCGATCCTAGATAGTGTACAAACATGAATCAAATAAATCAGTCTGTTCGTGTCAAAAGTGAAACTTCTTTGGCAAGATTGAAAGCAAAATCGTCGCCGTACTCCATGACGTGACGGTATTGCCATGACGCGATCTTGAAATTTTACTTTCAACGCGCCAATATTTCTTATTCTTATTATATTTAGTATTTCTTATTCTAATAACAAATGGATCTGTGTTATCCGTACATGATGGAAATAAAAACAAAAATCCGTCCAGTGTACTCTTTGCGTTAAAATCAGAAAAGGCAGAAAATTTTCATTTTTTTTGGTCTATTACTTTCTTGAAGGGGCTATTTTTTAGTTATTAAATACATATACAGAATTGAACTCTTACAGTTTTATTATACAGATATATAGATATAATATATAAATAAATAATAAGTTTATTCAAATTATCTTGCAGGAGGAATGTTTCCTACATCTCGAAGCGGCCGTACGTCGCGAGGCGGGCTGGGACACGCCGTTCCCGCACGTGTTCGAGCCTTTCTACTTACCTGATAGAACGAGATGCTTGCAGGCCTTGAAGGATCTGATCAACTATTAGTGGAAATAAATAAATAGATCTGTTTACAGTTGTTTTATTATTTACCCTTGACCTAACCAGATAAAGAAAATGTGTTTAAACCTCTACTTACCAGATAGAACGAGATGCTTACAAGCCTTGAATAATCTGAACAACTATTAGTGGAAATAAATAAATAGATCTGTTTACAGTTGTTTTATTATTTACCCTTGACCTAACCAGATAAAGAAAATGTGTTTAAACCTCTACTTACCAGATAGAAAGAGGTGCTTACAAGCCTTGAATAATCTGAACAACTATTAGTGGAAATAAATAAATAGATCTTCTTTTATTTCTTTTAGCTTTCTATTACCCGAATCTTAAAACCCCGAAAACGGTTGGTTGAACTTTAAAAAAACAGATGTAACGAAAATTAAGATACTATTACTACTTACGTACGTAGTAATAATAGCTCAATGGTAACGAATGACATTTTAAAATTCATTTTTTAATTTCCCAGGTGAATCAATTTCCAGATGCACTAAAACCAAATTTTTTAAATGTATTTTTTTGTTTCTCGTATAATCCAGAAGTTATACCAGATTCTCAGAATACATTTTTTTGTTTCCCAGCGTACCATTTTCCAAATAAACTATTACGATTAGCGCTTCGGAAGTGGCACGTTGAAACGTAGCTTAGTTAATTATTTTAGTATGTCGCAGTCTTACTTTGACGCCTAAACGTGTGCACCTTATATTCCTTTTTATTTTATAATATCATTGGATCATTGCTACGAAAGCTTTCATTCAACACACGTTTTTATTTAATTCTTTAAGTCCGTGTTAAGTCCCCTAGAGGGCGCTATTTAAGTGCAATAAATATGTGAAATATTTTTTATTCTTCATATTACCTGTTTGTACATACTTTCTTCTTATCTGTTCTTTATGTGTCTCTATTTCTTTTGTGTGTGCAATAAAGAATTAAATAAATACATACCTGTCCTACTTATTTTATAAATGCAAAAGTTTGTAAGGATGGATGTGTATGTTTGTTACTCTTTCACGCAAATACTACTGAACCGATTACAATGAAATTTAACACACATATAGATGGTAACTTGGATTAACTGGATTT
>CAJQZM010038261.1:0-11481 GCA_907164665.1 Colias nastes | reverse complement strand
TCGATATAATTGTGAATTGTGTACTGTCACTCCAAAAAACGAACTGTGTAATTGCTGAAAACTGTCAATGTCGCATCGGAAGAAAGCAGTTTACAACTAAGTAGATCATACGTTTTTCATGACAAAGCAATAACAATCTTCACAAATTTGCAAACTTTCAAATTTATTATAAAAAATTTAATACCCCATAAAATATTAAAGAACATTATTTTACAGTTGTTTTTTTTCGTCAATTTGTATGGTAATCGAAGCAAAACTGCTCCAAAAAGTTTTAACCATTGTTGTGGTCATCATAATGAAAAAATTCACCATTTTAGGTGGAAACGAGTGCCGAATTGCGGTTTATAGACCCTAATTTACCATCATTATAATTATAACCACCATACTTTTTGACAAAGTTCAAAAAATATTAGAGTATAAAAACGAAGGAATGACGCTTCAATAATCATTGTATCCTACTATAGTAAAAGCAAAAATTTATTAGGTATATATTTTGTACCCTTATCTTTTATGTAGGTATCACTAGATTTCCGCCTGCGGCTTCGCGCGCGTTCTCAAAGAAAAACACAAAATATATATCCCGTTCCAGTGGGATTTCCGGCATAAAAAGTAGTCTGTCTGATTTCTCTTCAGCTACCTACATATCAAACATTGTAATCGGTTCAGTAGGTAGTATTTGCGTGAAAGAGTAACGAACATCTATCCATCCATCCACCCTTTACAAACTGCATGTATAATAATATTTGTAGGATTTACAGAACGGATTTTGATGATATTTAGAAGTGCTCTAGTTTATGTTCTAGTAAAATTAAATTGTAATATTGACATGATTTTAAAAGAGCAACTATGGAGTTTCTTGCCGGTTCTTCTCCATAGATAAGTACTGCTTTCCGAATCGGTGTTAAATATTAAAAATATGTAATGACGATTCGAAAGTGCTTCTAATCTGTATTTGTCTGTATTTATTTATTCAATTACACTTCTTTGTAATTGAATAAATATGTTTGATTAACAAATTTAAGTATAGAAATAATCGCTTCTGTCCGAAGTTTCGTCTGCAAGTGTTACTGCGTAACACAATCAGTAGATAGGTATGTATTTCTATAGCTCATGTGTTATTCTGATGACATATTATAGTTAAGTTTCATCAAAATCCGTTCAGTAAAATTTTTCGTGTAGGGTGACAAACATTCATCAATACCCACAAAATTTCGCAAAGATACTAATATGAGTAGGATTTTGACGCGTAGTTATATTTTGCAAACAGTGTTCGATATGTTTGGATTAATACAGCTAGGTATACCCAGTTTTTAATAAGTTATATTGATGATGTGGTTCGATATTCGTCTATATGTATTTTTGTGTATGTTGGTCGATATTTTCAGCAATTATGCACCATTTTAAAAATTTGTTAATATTAATGTATGCAAATTTAAAATGTACAATGCGCATATTTTACAACATATTAAGTCACGCAGCTCCGCGTGTGGTAAATAAGACTACAAAGAATCTTGTTATCTAAATAGAAAGTAACGAATTGATATAAAAAATAAAAACCGGCCAAGTGCGAGTCGGGCTCGCGCACAAAGGGTTCCGTAGCAGCAAATATAATAAATTACAGTTAAATCAACCTATCTCAAAAACTATAAGAGATACTTTGATCAAACCAAAAATCGTTGAAAGAGTTAATTAGCATGCATCACCTCTATTTTTTTTAGAATTTTATACCCCGTAGTTATAAAAATAGAGGGGGGGGGACATACTTTTTACGACTTTGAGAGCTGATATCTCAAAAACCGTTCACTTTAAGAAAAATGTTTTTTAGAAAACTTTATATCATTTTAAAAGACCTTTCCATTGATACCCCACACGGGTATGTACATCGAAAAAAAAAATTTCATCCCTCAGTTACATGTATGGGGGGCCCCACCCCCAATTCTTTTTTTTACTATTTAGTGTCATATTTTTGTAGCGGTTCATACAACACATATTCCCATCAAATTTCATCACTGTAGTACTTATAGTTTCCGAGTAAATCGGCTGTGACAGACGGACAGACGGACAGACGGACAGACGGACATGACGAAACTATAAGGGTTCCGTTTTTGCCATTTTGGCTACGGAACCCTAAAAAAATCAATTGTAACATCCAAAAGATACATATTGTATTTCTGTACGTAATTCAACCGTGAAGATGTGAAAAAATATCATAGTTTTTTTGTAGCGCTCGGCTTTGCGCCTTTCCATTATGATTTTAAAAAGAAAAAATAATTAAGTATAGTCTGGCCTTGGCTAATGCTTCTTATTGAGAAATATATCGGAAGGTATATTTTAAACTAGCTTTCTACCGCGTCTTCGCTTGTGTGATCGAAGGAAATTGTTATGTTAGGTTGCTCTGTGGTAAAAATGGCTTATGATTATGGCCTCCTAACTATCTCCAAACTATACAAATATTTTGTATATTAACATACCATAAATCTCTCCGTTGTGACTGAAAATTAAACAAGACAAACAAACACAGTTTTGAATACTTATAGGATGGTCAATAGGTATATTATGTATTTCAGGACAATTTTCACACACGGCACGATCTGATCCCATACTAAGCTTTCGCTTGTGTCATGGAAACTAGATGGCTGATAAATATACATATAACTATAATTTTAAATAATTACTCATATAAATAATTAACACCCAGACACAGCTGAGCAAACATTTATTTTCATCACACAAATATTTGCCCTGGGTGGGAATCGAACCCACGACCTCTGACTTGGAAAAGTCACTACCAACTAAGCCAACCGGTCAGTCAATGTGTTGGCTTTACATTACTGTAAATTGCATTGTAACATTGTTTTAAACATTCTTTTTCTAGATTTTTTTGGGTTGCAACAACAGAGAAAAACAAAGTTATAATCATCTCATTAGATACCTACCGTAATAAAACTTAGGTATAATTAAAGGTATACTTTTAATAGAAACAGATATTCCTGATATTTTTCTTAATTTAAACATGTTTCAACAGAATCTCGTGGCATGAAGAAAATGGCGATGGGTTTAATGCCGTTGGTCTTCCACGTGGGAGCGACTTCAACCTGGATGGCTCTGACCACCATACTGGCCGCGAAGGCTGTGTTCATTGGTATCATTCTATTGGTGTTTAAGATTGCTGTCAGTTCTGCTAAGGTTTGTAAAATTATTATAAACTAGCTTTCCGCCCGCGTTTTTAAAAAAACCCGCATAGTTCCCGATCCCGTGTGATTTCCGGGATAAAACCTATCCTATGTGTTAATCCAAGTTACCCTCTATATGACTACCTATATGTGTGCTAAATTTCATTGTAATCAGTTGAGTATCTAGTATTGGCATGAAAAAGGAAAAACATAGGTAAGGTAAACGCAGGTATTAACGACCCCTCTAAGGCAATTTCAAAATCAACCATATTTTTTAAGTATACTGGTTCTTCTAAAGATTTATAATTTCATTTTATATGCTAGTGTTATGTATAAAAAATGTATTTATTGAAGCAAATACATTCTAATAAAGGATTATCTTGTAAAAAATAATTTACAATGTGACTTAGTCGATTGTTGCTATTACCGACCCATAAAAACGGCTGTGAAGCTATTAACGATTTTTATGCAGCTATTCCCGATCGTATGTGAGAGGAAGCCTTTTTCCAGCAATGGAATGTATAGAAGCTAGTGATGATGATGATTACCGATCTTAATAAAATGAAATAAAAATGCAAATATATTCGTATTTTTTTATTGTAGTTATTTTTAATAAAACAAATGAGTACTTTTTAGTAATGAACTAAATAATTATAAACTTTTAAATTAATCAACATAATACTATTAATATATGTACATATATTAAATTAAGGATTTCAAACTCTAGGATATTTCGTTATGCTATTTGATTGATTGCTTCGGCGAGTTGTGTTTTACTGAATACTTTTCGCCGCTTTCGTGGCTCCATATTTCTGGAAAAAATATACCTAATTATATGTTTTATGTTAATTTAACCTAAAAAAAATATAATTTTTAATAGGCACCTATTATGTCATAAAAGTAATAAAAATATATTTGCACGCTCAATTACGAGCGGAATGTTTAAGGATCAATATTATCTGTATATACAAACATCTTTATTCTACATTCTGCAAATAAAGCAATTTGAATTTGAATTTGTAGATGAGAAACTAAACAATCTATATTCGATCGGTAATAGCTTCCTATAGTTGCTATTGCCGACCCACATGGGTCGGTATTAAAGTATGTAAGTATAAACCTAAATTGTATTACCGACCCATAAAAAAATGGTTATTTTAATTCATTTGACCATCAGACTATAAAATAGATTATAATTGATTAATGTCATACAAAATATGAACAAATGCATATTGTTTAAACAAAAAAAAACAATGATTTACTACTGTAACTATTCGATAGGGATCCTCGAAAATATCATAACTTTGTATAAATTGACAACGCTAAAAGACACAACACTAGACAAAAAAGTTTAGTCGCTAATAGATTTTTATGAAGATTCATAGCTTAGATTTAAACTGGTCCATAAAACCACTTGTGTTAGTGTGATATAATAACATAAAAGAAAATAAAACAAAAAGTTACGTTGCTGCCATTGCCGACTTACGGGTCGTTGATACCTGCCACGACTTAAACTGGTGAAGCTAACACCGTCCCATTTTAATTTTAAGTTTTATCGTTTCAAATTACTTTTTATTAATAAAATGTTGTAAGAAATGAAAAGTTGACACTTAAATGCATTGACATTTAGTAATATAAATTAAAGTATAGATGTCATTTGTTTGTAAATGTCTTAAAAAGATACTCACAGTACTTACCCGAAGGAACAACGGAACAGTACGACACGTCCTGCTTCCACGCTACCCCGCAGCAACTTACGCATTTTAACTCTTTTTTGCTCAGTTACTCACTCTAACGTTAAAGTATACGATGCTCAATTAATACATTCGTGTATAACTTTGCCTACCTATAGCTAGAATAGTTCTGGAAACGTTTAAATTTCGAATTACTTTTATAGGTCGGTAATACCTTCAGATTTTCGATGGGTCGTTGATAGCTGCGTTTACCCTACTTACATATACATTCACCCATGACCCATCCTCACAAACTTTCGCATTTGTAATAATAAATAAGTAGTTAGGATAGGACTATAGATATGTGAATTTGTATGCTTCAAAACTTCTAAATTTTGCAAGTTGCAATGAATAGTAGTTATCTCAGTCTCAGTTTTTTTAGTTGAACTATTCGTTCTTACGGAAAGCTTAATTATGACAATAATTATGCATACTACTAATTCAAGCACTTTACAGGATAGATAGGATAATAAAAGAAGGCAGTTACTTTATTTCTTGTCTATTTGTTTGTACAAACTCCTTACAAAGCCTCCCTCCTTTCATTTTTTAGATATCACTACATAGTATAAAACAAAGTCGCTTTCTCTGTCCCTATGTCCCTTTGTATGCTTAAATATTTAAAACTACTCAACGGATTTTGATGCGGTTTTTTCTAATAGATAGAGTGATTCTTTTATTTATATAACATTGTACTCAATATATATTTTTTTTGTATTTTTCTCCTATACAGGTGGCATCTTTCTTCACAGCACTGAAAGGTCAATCCAAACATCATCACGATTGGTCGTGGTCCCCGCACGCTGAACATCATGGTAAGTTGCTTTTATATTTTCATAGAAAAATATACATTATTATTCTAGTAAGCCCTATTCAATGATATTCTCTTATTTTCGTACCTATTCGTCACTTAAAATTAGGAATGAAAATGTACTAACTAATTTGAAAAAATGTTATCATTGATTGTGTTTTAAATCCGTTAAAAGTTAAATTATTCAATTTGAAATATTGTACTAGTATGTATAGCTATATCACAGGTAATATAATACTAGGTATAAGTACTATATAAAACCACAGAATATAAAACAAATTTTGAAGTACTTAACACATATTAACTGTCTCTTCAATAACCATATTCAGTACATTCAAATATTCTTTAAAAACTAAAAGTACGAATGCATTTATTTCAAATTTTTAAATTAAATAAATATTAATATTCAGTAATCTGAATTGTTACAGGTTACCGAAGAAGTCTCTCGAATAAGGGTAAGAATAAATCTCTTTACTTTAATATTTTTTCAATATTATCACAAAGTTTACATATACTAAAAGCCGTAACATATTGAAAAATCTAGATAAAACGTTTCGTTTTAGCAAGGGTACTATTGAAATAATATTTTAACGGATATAAAACACGATCAGTTTTTTTTCAGTTACTTTTGTTGGTAGGTCACTAAGTACATACCTACTTTAAGAAATCGAAAAAAATATATTTCACATAATTTAATTGTAGTAATTAATCGTATTTTTAACCGACTTCAAAAACAAGGAGGAGGTTCTCAATTCGGCCGGTATATTTTCAGGTATAAAATGATAATACAAACTTTTTGCTTTATTAGTAATTATAATTATTATTTTTGTTTCAGGTCCAGGACCTTCTTACGAACTTTCCTATTCGTGGAGTCCAGAAAGTTCCTACAAAACCTTAGAATATAATATAGAACACGAGCACAGTGCAGCGAACATTGAAAAATCTTTGAAAACGCGATAATTTTATAGGAAATTCTTTAGTTTTATGGAAAATTATAGGCAAAATAATTACATTCTTAATAACACTTAACTCAATTTCTGTATTACCTATTTTAAGTATTACCTCAGATTACCTTTAGGCTTTAGCAATAACAAACATGAAAAATGTAATGGTTAGGGAAAATATGAGTTGCTTGTCAATTTTGAGGACGTAATAATGTTAACTTAACACTTAACGTTAACGTTAAAATATAACTGTTAGAAGCGTCAAATACAAAATGAGATGTCATTTGACTTGAGACTTAACTTTAACTATGCAACTAAATACGCTGGTGCAACCTATTTCGCTGTCACTGTAAAAGTCTTCTTCTTCTTCTTCTTTTTTCAAGTGGCAACTCCCGATCCCAGTGAGGACGGATTCTGCCAATGTCAAGTTTTGAACAGATGATCAATTTAAGTTAATGCTCATGTTATGCACAGAGCAAGTAGTTAATATAAATTTATAAAGAATAGAAAAAATTCTATCACGAGGCGGGACTCGAACCCGCATCCTTTCGCGCCATTCCGGGGCGGATGCCTCACCAACTCAGCCACTCGTGACCCGCCAGAGCGATCGAATTTATTCTATTCTTTCAGTTTTATGTGTCTGAAGGGACACACCGCGCGCCATCTATTGAGATGATTAACAACCATTTCAACCAATATGAAGCACTTTTCAGTGAATACAATATTGTAGCGATGGAACACGACCTTTTTTGTTGAATTTATATTTTTGGTTTTATGGCATTCAAATGCTTTATAAATATAAATTTATAAAGAATAGAAAAAATTATATTTATAAAGCATTTGAATGCCATAAAACCAAAAATATAAATTCAAGTAGTTAATATGTTATGCGTAAACACTGTAAAAGTCACTGAATAATGTTATTGTTTAATTTGACATTAACCTTAACTCTAACTTAAATATTGTGAAACCAAGCCTACATAGAACCTGGTGATAGAACTTACTAGCTACGGTATTAGTTACCTACCACAAATAATATAATACATATTATGGTCATAATTTGGTCATAATAGAATAGTATTGAAAATTGCGTCACTCAACTGTTATACTGTTTTTGAGATTTCGTATGCGGTGTGAGTAATGAGTATAGACGGAAATATGAAGTCTTCGAGAAATAAATAAGAGAGCCGCCATTTTCAAACTCTTTTATCCAGCAATTATTACTAGTTTTAACTTATAAGCTATTTATTTTTTATAACAAGACTTACAACTGCATTTATAGAATAGTAAGTAACAATTAATTTTAAGTTATTTATTTTAGTATAAGAATTAACAATTAGTTTAATAGGCCCTCAAAAGATATATTTAGCATATTGTTTCTTTATAATTATTTTATCATAATAACAATATTTTAAATATATAATGGCCAGATATTTTAATTAGAACTTAGGTCCAAGTACCTTTTAATTAGTCTACTAACTTATTAATCTTTCTCTTATTAATAATTGTAAAGAAAGATTTATTTTGAAAATATTATCTTTACCTGTTTATCTTTTGTATAACTTCGCCCGTGGTACATATTTCGCAATAAAAGGTAGCCTATGTTCTTTCTCAGGATCTAAACTCTAAAGATTGTCTGTGCCAAGTTTCATCAAAATTGGTTGAGAGGTTTAAGCGGGAAAGCGTATCAGACAGACAGACAGTCAGAGTTACTTTCGCATTTATAATATTATATAGTAGGGATTATGAGTCAATAGTCTTATTTTTAATAATAAAAGGTAAATAAAAATGCATTAATGAATTTTGTATAATTTTATTAATAAATATTCTATACATAATATGGACGGATTTCATTTAGCCTTACAGTCATTTGTAATTAAATAAAATAAATATAAAATAGAGCATGTGTGTCGAACACACGTGTCAGAAGTGAAACTTCTTTGGCAAGATTCAAAGATACCAAAATCGTCGCCTTCCTCCATGACGTGACGGTATTGCTGTGACGCAACCTTGAAATTTTACTCTCAACACGTCTAAAGAAGTTTCACTTTTAACATTTTCCTTATTTAATGGATACATAATAATTAATAACAGAGTATTTTGTTTGATTAAATATTTAGAACTTAAAAAAACATTACAAATAAATAAATATTGTGTACAATGTGTAGTTTTTTATTCTTAAACTTTAATACATGTTTTTTTATAAAATACATTACATACATTAGATAAAAAAATTAAAATCAGATCGATTATTTTAAGGCATTTAAAAAAATTGGCACTGTGTTATAAAATATATAATTTCGATAATAATATGTATGATTTGTTATAAACATTCATAATAAACAGAACATAAAATTAAAACCAAAACTATATCACAATATGTTTGACTTATTTCCATTTTTCATTTTTACACTGTGCATGAGGTTCTGTATAATAATTATTTTTATCACATAGAACATTATTATAATTACAAAGATATGGTAATTTCAAAATTTCCGAAATGTCAAACTACCCGCATTTTTAGTAGTTTTTCGTACAAGTAAAAAAAATGGTATCAGTACTTTTCATCACTATATTTTTAAATAAAATTGATAAATAGAACATAACATACAATTTTTTATTATAAAAATATGAGTATCACATATAGGACGGACTGTATTTAAGAATATAAAAATGGTATGTTCACACTGAACCTTTCGTTCACATTAAAAAAAACATACCTACCCTCAATTTTATTATATTTTCGTCAACATTGTCAATTACTCAAAAATGACACAGCTTTTTTGTGTGTTGCTGTCTAAGCTTTTAAAAGACAAGTTAATAGTAAAAGGAACAAATTTAACATCACATAATATTATTTATTCCCTTTTCAATATTCAATATTCATTCCTATATGTAGGAAAATTTTATAGGCGGATTGGTTTATCAATAAAAATACAAAAACTGAGTATAAAAGAAAATAAGTTATACATTGCAATAATTATTGTATTGTCACCGATCCTTGATAAGTGTACAAAGTTTGAATTAAATCTGTCCGTTTAAAGTCAAAATCGAGTCTAAAGGAGTCGGTTACATACATACAGGTGAAGCTAATAAAAGCGTGTTATAGAGAGTTCTAATCTCTATATAAAAAAATGTGTGCGTGTACTAGTGTACACACGTAAGAAAGTGAAACTTCTTTATGACTTTATTTTTCAAAAAATAATTTACTATATGCAACTTTACAGAAATACGTCGAATCACGCGTGGTAGGGATAAGAAAAAGATGGCGCGTAACGGAAAAATGTCACGCGTAACGAAAAAACGTTACAATAAATTTTTTTCCAACCCCGATAAAGAAGTTTCACTTAAAAAAATCACTTCTTCTATGTATCTTTTTCACCGTAACTATTTTCATCTCAAATCGTCACGCCTTTGGCAAACAAGAACCACTAACAAAAACAAAACACTTCATATATCCAAATCCGCGAATCTCCTAAAACAAACACCGAGGAATATACACAACGTAATCAATATCGAATCACTGACTAAACCTAACACACTATTCGAAAACCATCCATATTTAACTTTTTTCCGCGACAACCTCCGTTTATCGACATTTAATTTTTTCGGCCACGACTCGTAATTAGAAATTATATTTTTACACTGACTGTCAAAATATTTCCGCGCGAAACCGTTTGACGTTTTCGCTTGAACACAAATGTCAAGTTGGACGCCATTTTGCAATGCCGTTCGGATACTCGCATCGAGTTGTATTGTTAGGGATCGTAAATTGTATGAAACGTCTTTGCTATAGTAAAGTGTGTTATTTTTATCGCGTATGTAGATGTAGAAATCGGCTAGATCTTCGATGGTAAGTATGTACCAGTGAACGTAGATTGCTGGTTGGGAGCTGAAAAAAGAGAGTGTATTATTAAAAAAAATATATTTATCTATACTATCTATACTAATTTTATAAAGCTGAAGAGCTTTTTGTTTGTTTGTTTGAACGCGCTAATCTCAGGAACTACTGGTCCGATTTGAAAAATTCTTTCGGTGTTAGATAGCCCATTTATCGAGGAAGGCTATATATCATCACGCTGCTAAGACCAACAGAAGCGGAGCCACGCGGGTGAAACCGCGGAGCGCAGCTAGTGATCATAATAAACACTTGACATCAACAGCCAAAATACCATATTTACTATAATATACTTAAGTTTAAACTAATTACACTTCCCATCATAGTAGTTAGTCTATTCCTTTATTTTTTTTAACAAATAAACATATTTACCAACCTATATAAACCTTAATGGTCTTACCACAAAACAATTTAAACACAGTCTAACTTTAAACCAGGGATCTGTCACTTTAATAGTTCTCTATGTGAAATACGACAAAACCAGATTAAAGAGAACCCGCACTTAAAGTTAAACCCTGTCTAAAGTTTTTTGTAAGACAGTAAATCTTCATCCCTCCCAAAAAAACATATTTTAAAATACAAAAATACTCACAACTGTATATCCCTAAACGCCAAATCCGGTTCTGTTGTGAACATATACTCAGTGCTGCCATATTCCTTTATTTTATCCTCCAAACCAATGTTGCTAGCACACAATAATCTTTCTTCATCAATATTAATAAACGACGTATTGAATAAAGTGGGAGGTTCAGAACAAATCAATTTATTGTATTTTATATCCATTTGCTGTTTTTTGGGCAATTTATTTATATAATGTTTTAAAGGACGCGTGAAACAATCGCATGTTAGTTTGTTATCTGAAAAAAAAATGATAAAAAATATTAAAGGAGCACAAGTAATATAAAAATATACAGGGTGTCCCACT
>CAJQZM010038257.1:0-10481 GCA_907164665.1 Colias nastes | reverse complement strand
AGTTATAAAACTATATAAGAAGTAAATTAAACTGAAGCAAACAAACTGTAAATAACATATTCGCCAAGATTTGCAAAATAGTTTTTAATTTGAAAGGAAAAAACATAGCGAAACACAACATAATATAATACTATGATATATTATTTTAAGTACCTATATGAAGTTAGATCTTCTGGAATAATATAATTTGAATAGAAATATAATAATATATTATGTACATAATAAAACACTTGCTTAAAATCAGCCTTCCCATATCTTTCATATTTTATAACCTGCAGTTTTACGTGTAAAGTGAGATAAATCGATATGCGCTTTCAGCATCGGACCGGTTCTTAGAATACAACGTTTTTTCAGTATTTTAATTCTATAGAATTTTCATTCAAAAGGTTCGTAGTAGATGTGATAGTTGCAGATACGCAAAAGGTATATAAATAAAATCAATAATCATATTAAGTTGTGCTAACGCAATTTAAAAGAACTTAAAATATATCAATTTTTAATACCTACTGTTATACAAAACTGTTGTAATGAAAAATGTATTATTTATTATAATAGTTAATTTATTTTTATTTAAAGTTTTATTGTCTTTTGAGACTTAGGTACGATGAGATACTTCGAGATAAGGAAAATGGATAGAGGCGTCGAATTACAGGCTGCGGCGAAAAATTTCGAACGTCAGCCATTTTGTTATAACAGCATTATTCAAATTAAGCCCACAAAATTTAACGCTGAATCTTGCCTAATATTATAAATGAGAGCGATTACTTGTTACGCGTTTAGTCAAATACCACTATTGCTTGGTTAAAATTTATTGATAGATAAACGATTGGTTACAACTTTGTTTCGAGATATTTTAGTAGTCCGTATTTTAATTCTGACGTTTTCTAATTCTTTCCTTTATTCCTTCCGTCAATATTTTCTCTATCCCCTTCCCTATTTAATAATGATCTTTATAGCGCAAAGCAATGTGGCAACCCCGCGCGCCTCAAGGACTCGTCGACCGCCCGTTCGGTTTCGGGATACGACGTAGCCATTTGAAAAGGGAAAGTTAGTCCGTTACAATCTCGCCAGCAATGTGTCGCTGCGCTTTTGAAATTATTCATTTGTAACGGTTTTTGATCTGATCCTTGTAGTATTTTGTGTTTTTTAATATTAATAAATGTTCTTTTATCAGTAATAAAGTGTGTAATTCCAATAAACCCATTAACTAACGAACCCAAACTACATCTTACGCTTTTGCAAAATATGTTCACGGACGGTGGTATCGCTTAGCGGCCTAGTTCCTTTGCCGACGATGACATATAAAAACGTTTATAATCTGTATAGCTTGTGTAATTATAAGGTCTATATTACACATTAGTGTTCCAGCTTCGCCCGTGGAACTTTAAATAGGTAGCACTTCAAAATCGCGTGCTTATCGAACGATAAAATAATTTTTCAAATTGGCCCAGCAATTAACGAGATTTGCGCGTTGAAACAAACGAGCAAAAGTTTTAAACGAAGGTATCGCTCCTTTATAAGACAACATTATTTATAAATATATTTTTATAAAAGAGGAAATGAAAAGATTAATCTCAATAATCCCACTTATTGCAAAAAAAAGTTTTATTCTTTCCAATTACTAGATTGTAGTTCCAGTTGGAAAATACAAAGCTCAATTTATTTATAAAAGAATCACGTAAAAAAATACACAATTGAAAACTACAGGAGCCGCCCAAGCAAACATATATTTTACACCAGAAAGTTGAAAGTTCAATTTAATAAGAGCCATTTGCGCACTTCCATATTGGAAAAACGATAGCCGTACATTCGAGGCTTAAGAGCGGTTTCACACTAGCGTTTTATACGCGCGCGCGTATAAGATCGTTTTTTAAAGCACGTATTGTGGCGCGTATTGGCGCGCCTTCGGTCTCATGCTCAACTCCTACGAGCCGAGCGTTGACGCGCTTCTAATGAGCCCTCTTCACAATGGGCAGCGTTGGGCGAGTAGAGGCAATCACGATAACGTAGAGGGCCTTAATGTCTACGATCGGCCGTCATTGAAGATGTTTTTTCATAATCGCCGTAATGGCGGCAAACATCGACGATCTTTTTTTGAGCCAACGTGGCCCTTATGGGCCCTCTCCACAGTAGGCAGCTACTGTGGAGAGGGCCCATAAGCTCGTATTCAATGTATCTTATACAAATCGACACCAGCTGCAGCTGCAGCGGTTCGAGCGAACACGACGATATATGCCCGTTTACGTGAGTCCGGTTTTTAAGGGGGGCCTTAGAATACAAATGTAAACTGTAGATTGTAGGTAGAAGCGGCATACGCGTACAAACACGTTCCCTCTGAATTCAGCTAATTAGCCGTGTTGCGTTTAGTCGATTACGTCGCTAACTTATTTTTGGCTAATGGTTTAAATGTATAATATACTAGCAAACCGGGCGAACTCCGTTTCGCCACCAAAGTCACCTTTTCTTTGCTATAAACCTCACGGAGCCCGAGACCTTTCCAACGAATGCAAAACCGTGGAAATCGGTTCGTGCATTCTGGAGTTATAGCGTCAGGAAGGAAAACCCGACTTATTTTTATATAGTAGATTATACTATCTTCGTCTAACGTGGATCGTCTATCACTGCTAGTTTGCTAGTTTTTGCTAGTTATAATATATTCTAAGAAGCGCGTAATGTAGCGCGCGTGTAAGCGCGAATTCTGAAACGACCGTACACGCGCAGAAAAATACGCAAGTCTGAAATGGCTCTGCAAAAAGCCTTCCGAGGTGTGCTATACACAAAAATATTTATACTTGTTGCATTCACGGTGATTTCGCCCACCGCTTTCAGTATTCAGTACCGTTTGAGACAGGGCGACGATCGCACGTGTCTATTTTAGCCATTTTAACGGCATTCGGAGCCGAAATGTGCGAAATTTAAATATTTAAATCTAACGTTTAGTTCAGTGTTTACATACTTTTTGTTCGATTTGGAAGTGCAAGGATAATGTTCGTTTGTCTGCTGTTTTGGATTTTGTGAATCTATAGGGAGTGCAAAGTGGTCGTTAAGGAGTTGAAATTTAATATTTGGACAGGTAATAAATTTTGCACAATGATTAATTATGCGTCTTGATGTCGTGGCAATTAATCGAATTGTGTACTTATTCAAATTAATGGTTGTTCTTCATTTATTTTCTTTATTTAACAAAATGTAATAGTTTTAAAAAGCAATTTATGTGTGAAGTCCCGTGTCCCCTAGTTGGGTAAGGGGCAGATGCATTATTCATACATCTGTTTCACTGATCGATTTTCTATAGAGACAAGTAGGTGATCAGCCTTCTGTGTCCTGCCAGACCGAGACATTTTTTTTTCTTCGTCGAATCGAACCCAGGACCCCTCGGTTCTACGCTCACGCGTCAACCACTGTACCAAGGAGGCGGTAAAAAGCAATTTATAGAACAGTAATTATTATAATTGAATTATTATGTTCATACACATATAATTTATTTATAAACTTAATCATTTGTGTAACTTTAATTAATTTATGAACATCCGTGCAATATTGATTTCCTATATAAACGTAAAATTTGTTGGCAACACCAAAATATCCGTTCGCGTAAATACCTTAAATATAAACTTTATTACATTAAACATAAAATATATTTTGCTGTATTCGAAAATGCTGCTTCTATTTTTTATTGAAACAAATTAATCAAATTATTTTATCTTTTAACTCGTTAGCTGTAACGTGTTTTAAAGTACGATAAGAATAACATCAAAAATTATGAACCTTTACGTAAATCTTCTTCTAAAGGGTGATTTTTTTGCTGGTATCTTTTTGGCAATACTGTTTTTGATAGATCACGCGTGAATCGTGTCTTGTGTCTTTATCATGCTTGTTCAGTTTGGTCTATAATTTAACCATGAATCGACTTACGAACGAACAACGCTTGCAAATTATTGAATTTTACTATCAAAATGCATGCTCGGTTAAGAGAGTGTGAAGTCGGTTAAGAAGTGCGCGATGCACTTCTTCGATTGGCGATTTGTTTTTCGCCCAAAATGGAAGAATTGGACATGCCTCACATGTGGTTTCAAAAAGACGGTGCCACATGCCACACGGCACGCGAAACAATAGCCCAATTGAGAACCGCCTTCGGCGAACAGTTTCTCTCACGTTTTGGGCCCGTCGATTGCCCGCCTAGATGATGTGATCTAACGCCTTTGGACTATTTCTTATGCCTACAGGGATAAACCAGCAACGATTGACGCACTGGGAGCCAATATTTAAGCATTTATTCGTGTTATACCGGCCGATATGTTGTATAGAGTGTGCCGAAATTGGCCCTTGCGAATGGGCCATCTAAACCGGAGCCGCGGCCATCATTTGCATTAAATCATCTTCAAACATTAAATTATATTGATCGTTCTATCGATTCCATTATAGATTACAACAAATTTTTCAAACTTTTTGTGTTTTTTTTGAAAATCAAATCCTATACCTCTTAAAAAATCACCCGTTATAAGACCGTTTTGGTGTCTTCAGCGGCGGAAGGATACAAGCCTCCTTTGATAGGCCGTAATAGGTACCTATATACCGTATAACTTTCATGTTTTCGACTTTACTTACCTTGAAGAGTTTCCTTACGATGCTTTTCTTCACCATATGGAGCAAGGGATTCGAATAATATGAAGATTGCTTGACAATTCTGTTTAATTTATGCACCCCGTTTAATTTCGACCGCCTTCGAGTCCTTGTCAATTTTATTGCTTTGAAAACTTTACCACTTATTAGGCTCTATCTATGTATATCTAAACCTTATGTTACAATAGCTGCGCCCCGCGGTTTCACCCGCTCCTGTAGCCTATAGCCTTCCTCGATAAATGGGCTATCTAACACCGAAAGAATTTTTCAAATCGGACCAGTAGTGAGATGAGACCTGAGATTAGCGCGTTCAAACCAACAAACAAACTCTTCAGCTTTATAATATAAGTACCTATAGATTTTCAATGTATGTATTAATGTAACCTAATATATATTATCATACGAATATTCAAAAAAAGAGGAGGTTCACAGTTCGAGGTTTCATCAATTCGATTGTATTGAGCAATATTGAGCTTTGTTACCTCAGAACTTTCGACTGGGTGAACCGATTTTGAAGATTTTTATTAATCAAAAGCTGGCGGGTTGTCTCCATTTAAATTTGATCTAATTCTGACAATTTTAAGGCGATGCAGTTTTATGTTAAAAGTAATAAACAAAACTATAGATAGGAAAATTAGTTTCTGTTATCGTTAAATCTAGATATGTTATCTATAGAACACATTTCCGTTCTAAACATGACAAAACAAAGCCCCTAAATTATAGTCGAGCCAATTTAATAGGCAACATTTGACGTCTATCAATTTTATCTTCATAGGGTGGTAACCTGCTTAAAAACATCGATTAAAGTGAATTAATCAATACGGACTTGAAATATTTGTCAATCGAACTTGAAACACATGTCAATAATTTATGATAATTTTTATTCACAAGTAATCAATGCATTCGATTCTAGATGTCAGATTTCGATTTTTAGAGTAACGTCTCTGGTATTTAAAAAGAAAAAAGGTTTATTGACACAAAATTGTAGCGACGTCAGTTCTTTAAATCAGAAATTGTTTATTATGTTTAGAATGGTTTATCAGTAAAATCAAATCCTAAAATTACTTGTGTCGGTCATTATTATTATAAATATGTAATCGTAATTCAAAAAAGTTAAGCAAATGTGCAGTTCTAACAAAACGAAATATCATGTTATTCTATGTCGTCGTTACTATGTTACGTTGTTGAATTTTGTTGAACTGTCAAATGTTGCCTATTAAAATGGCTCTACTATAGTATAAACGTGATGACTTTTTAATTTTTCGGTTGACTTGTCGCCTGGTGAAAAGGAGAGTTGACAGCTGTTGTTTTAATAATGTGCTGATAAAATAAGGCTATGTTTTCACTGCTGGACAGTTGACATGTGGTATAAAGCTGGGTCTTCATTGTAGGACAGTTGACAGCTTTACTTTTGGACTCATGTTTTTAGGCAATGGCCTCTGGTCATGTCAAAATGAGTTGAAAGGTATTCTTCGCGATGTTAAATTGTCTAAGTTCTTATACAGGGTGTAATCGTTAAGTGTGCTTAGGCGATTATTCCGTAACTATTACAGATATTAAAAAACTTTGAACTGATATCGAAAGTACTTAACCTAATGAGTAAAATGGCCATAATACATTTTTAAAAATAAAATATCTAAAATATTTACTTTAAACCCTCCCATACATTTAGTATGAGATATGAATATCCCATGAACATTTAATATGAAAGATTTTAGCTTTTTCTTTCTTTTTTGGTTTTCTGCTTTTATTACTTGGCAAATTTGAAGGGAAGTTCATTTAGAAACTGTAAATAGAGCTTCTCATTGTATTGCACAATGAGGACGTCACTTCGAAAATCTGCTATGAATACAAAATGTATGGGAAATAAATTGTATGGGAGCGTTTAATGTAACATTTTTGGATATTTCTCGTTTTATTTTTAAAAATTATTACGGCCATTTTACTCATTAGGCTAAGTACTTTCGATATCAGTTTAAAGTTTTTTGATATCTGCAATAGTTACGGAATAATCGCTTGTGCACACTTAACGATTACACCCTGTATATAAATGTACGTTTTATTAATAAAGTAGAAATACCTTAATATGTATATATTGTAAACTCTTTTGGGTCTTTTGTCTGAACTGATTTGTTTTGAGATTAAATTAGATACATTTTCATAAATAGAGTGTTCAGAACTACTATGAAAAAGGAAGCAAGAAAATCATATTATAACGTACGAGTAAAGAGAACATTACAGTTTTCAAAATATTTAAGATTGCAGAAATCCGTTACAGTAGGATCAAAACTACTTATTTATATAGCAAATCACAAAAGAGTGTGAAATTCTTAGCAACAGTGTCAACAATTCTAAGAAACCAATGACTTAATCTAACCAAATAAATCTGAAAAACTAATTCTCCTCCAAACCTAGTATACGAAAACTAATGTTATTTTAAGAAATATTTAACGTTCAATATGTTACATTATTTTTCTTCGACTATGTCGCAATATGTTAGTAAAAATAAATCTGCAAAACGAATTCTCTTACCAACCAAATATACCTAATATAAAAAACTGATGTTATTTCAAGCAATATTTCACATTACTTTACCTGACTATGTCTCTCTAACCTATAAATTATTCACGTCTTCAAAAGGTCTGTACACTTACCCTTAAAGGCAAATAGTGCGAAAGTACGAATGTTTAGCTTTACATAAAATATTTAGTAAGGGTCCATCGCTTGGCTTAAATAAATAACATTTACATTTAAATCGAAATTTAAGGGACTTTCCTGCATGTAGTGGGTGTGAAATGTGAATACGACGATATAATCACTTCTATTCTGTGTGTTTCTTGATTGAGGAATAAAATAACATTTTTTTTTTTTTAATTTTTAGATAGATCGATTCCTGATCGAAGCAAGTGAATTTTCGAGAATCTTTGAATACAGTTCTATTTCTTTTTTAAAATAAAGTAATGTTTTCTGTCAGCAAAATTTGCTATCTCCAGTATTTCAAGTACTTTCCCTCCAGGACCCGTCGAAAACACACACAGTATAAACAGTCAGTTTCAGTATTAACAAATCAAATAAAGTTACCATTAATTAACGAACATAATATATTAGAACTAGGTTCTCCAACACTTTCTAATATCGCATTCTTTCACATGAAAACCAGGAGCCATTATTTATATTTTGACTTAGTACTTGGCCATGAAATGTATTTTATTGGCAATTGGCATAATATGCGATCGGGTATTATTCAGAACAAATTTAATTCTGAAATAAACAATAAAATAAAGGAACCGGCATAAATATCTAATAATCCTCCTCGATTCTACGAATGAATATTATAAAAATGTATTTCAAAGCCAATAAATAGTTTTATCCATAAACAAACAAGAACATCAGAAATAGCAAAAGCTGATTCTGTATTCTCCTCAGGGAACTTCGACTCCATTTTCATCTAAAACTTGAAGGTGTCAGCCGTCAGGTGTGTTTTTGAATTTTATATGAGAATTTAATATAAATGAATATTGAATATTACAGAGGATATAGTATAGTAATATGTTATCTGTAGGAAAAGACGTAACTTAATTTGTTGGGATGTATTATTGAAATTGAGATTTTTTTATTATTATGTCCTTATTGTCCTAAATTACTAGTATATTTACTTAGTTCTTGGGCACTTACTTGCCGACTCTTCGCTGTGGAAATCGCTTTCTGAACCGGTGTTCAATGGTAAAACCATGCTTTGAACCATGTTTGGTTGTAGAAGAATTCAGTATAGAAATGTTTAAGATTGAGTTTACTATTATTACTTGGGCAGCCTATTTGTTAGCCTTTAAATATTTAATCTTCGCAAAGGAATTTTTGTGTCTGGAGATAGGTGAGTTACTGTGTTCCGTTACAACGTGAAAGAAATACAAACAAAAAACCTTTGCATTTATAATATTATGAAAGACACGGAACGATTAGTAAGGATTAATATTTATCATCACGTGACGATTTTGTAACCGTTTATAAGAGTTAATCCATAGATATAGACGTTTGTATAAGCTTTACTTATCTATATATTTTATTATCTATGCCTCTATGGTGTACATGTCCACGTGTCAAGGACGATCATGTAATTTCATAAATTTGGCCTTACATCCTTATCAGAAAAACATGGATAGTGAATAAATACAGACCTACTAGGAAGGCTACAGGCTACTTTACTGTGATTTTTTGAAGTGAATCTTCTTTAGGTTAAATTTCAAGGTCGCGTCGTGGAGTAAGGCGAAGATTTTGGTATCTTTGAATCTTGCCAAAGAAGTTTCACTTCTGACACGTATGCTCGGCACACACGCTCTTTTTTATGTCAGAGCTAGCATTTATCCTCAGAGCAAGCGAAGGGGCAGGCGAGCCACCTTATGTTAAGTGGTCACCACCGCCCATAAACACTTGTAACACTGGTAGCGTTACAGGTGCTTTTCCGGCCTTTTATGGACAAATAAGCTCTTTTCTTGAAGGCCCGAATGTCGTAGTTGTTCGGGAACACTGCAGGTGGTAAATCGTAATTATAAATATTTTTCGTCGGCTTCGAAAGTTTGTTTGGCAGTAGAAGTGACATTAAAAACAAACATTTAATCATTCAAGAGTTCCTTAGAAGGACTTTAGAACCTTCAAAATACATAATAGCTCTCGAGAGTTATAATAAGTTTAATGAGGTACCTAGATAATATAATTATTGCCTTTCTTTTAGAAGTCAAAGACCTTATATTGTACATAATTGGTGATTCACTGTGGAATTGAAACCAATTGTAAAATGAATCAGCTTTATAATATGGGCTGATTGAGTAACATTCCTTAATTTATTATAATAATGAAACAAGATTTTAAAGCTTTATATTATTGCCCTTTTATCTACATTAAAATACTGAATAATTATTGCTTCTGGACAAATAAATCCAAATAATACATTTAATTACTAAATAACTACTCGTGTACTTAAAATAAACTATTGATGCCATTTCTTGGGTTTCATACAAATAAAATCGATTATCAATCTTACTTCTATTAATAATAATTATTATCCCAGCTTCTAAAATGTTCGATAATTAACTAGATCACTCCCAAACGAGCGATACAATTTGCGTACAATGACATTTAGTTCTGGATAACATCCAGAATGTGTCATACAAATATAACGAATGGTGTGTTTAATTGCGAAATCACTAATGTTATAAAGTTGAGTTTGTTTGTTTGAACTAATCTCGGGAATTACTGGTTTGAATCGCAAAATCATTTTTATGTAAGTATACTTTATTGCTCTATAACTTTACTACATATAATATAATTATAAATTAAAACAAATGGCGATCCTATCGCTATATAGCAATATCTTCCAGACAACCAGAATAGAGAGAAATTACTTGTTAGTTATTTTGGATGATAGTTGCAATCTTTTTATCGAGGAATTCTATATTATTTTGACTGGCCGGTTGGCTTGGTTGGTAGTGACCCTGCCTTCCAAGCCACTGGTCGTGGGTTCGATTCCCACCCGGGGCAAATATTTGTGTGATGAACATAGATGTTTGCTCTGTGTCTGGGTGTTAATTATCTATATAAGTATTTATTTAAAATTATATAATGTATGTTTATCAGCCATCTGGTTTCCATAACACAAGCGAAAGCTTAGTACCTACCTATGGGATCAGATCGTGCCGTGTGTGAATATAGTCCCGAAATATTTATTTATATTTATTTATTACTGACAATAGGAGCGGAGCATTAATAAAAAAACATTGTAATAATGGGAAAAATTTATGACCAAGTTGGATTTCCCTGCCATTGTTGAGGAAGTTAAAAACACTGATTGGACTAACTTGCTA
>CAJQZM010038256.1:0-66600 GCA_907164665.1 Colias nastes | reverse complement strand
TGGTAATATATCATTTTCGTCCAAGTACCGCCTAACCTGCGCACACATTACTTTCTCTAGAAACACATAGGATACACATAGGATAGGTTTTATCCAGGAAATTTCACGGGAACGGGAACAATGCGGGTTTTTCTTTTATAAATCCGCGGGCGGAAAGCTAAAAATGTTTCTATAAATCCTCATTATCCATGCGCCATATTTTTAGACACAGCATGAATAGGATTTTCCCAAAATTCTTAATATTTTGCAAAAAAAAATCGAATGTTTTAATTGCAAAACAAAATCTCCAATCATCTAAAACTATATTCACATTCCAGGTATATTATGGTACATTGTCTTAGTTGGATATGGATATTGGTTAGAGCTGAGAGAAAAGAACAAAAATCCAAATCTTAATTTATCCTCAAATTAAAGGAGAGTAATAAATTATTTTTTCTTTATTTCAAATGATATTTTATTTTAATGGTTATACAACTGAAAATAATAAGATTATTTTTTGACCCTATCTTAAGAGATTTTGAAGTTGGAAATAATATTATAACTTTTTGTGATTACAAGATAAAAACCTACATTTTAAAAAGAAACTAGTTATATATAGAATTGAGACAGCAGAAACGATTAAAAATAATTTAAAAAGTCAATACAAATCATTCATTCATTGAGTTATAAAAAAAAAGTAAATAAAGACGTGACCTATAGTATAATGCGCATAAATATGCCAGATATTTTGCTTTCATTAAACGAGGGTAATATTTCCTCATGATGAGTATTATTTTATGATAATGGCCGCAAAATATCAGAGCATGTACGTATTATGGCTATTGCCGCTATTGCCACACTATTGCATAGGCTTGGGTCAATGTGTATTGCTAACATTTTAGTAACTTAGCTGTAGAACCAAGCAGAGTATTGACTTCAGCATGACTTCAGCACAAGGTTGCGCAATTTTTTTCCACCGCGCAACACTTTCTTACAGCTTCCAGATTGAGTAAATTACAAATTCTTCAAAATATTTTTTTTTCCACTTACCTATGCTTAATAGATATTTAACTGCTATTTTAAGGCTACTTTACTTTGATCATTATAGTTACTATGTGCTTCTGTAGTTTTCTCCAAAAATGATAATTCACAAAATTTTGAAGGAGCTTTCTTAAAATTACCTACTTAATTCTGGTGTAAATAAAAGACATATATTATAGAAAATCATATAATAAGTATACAGTACAAAATTATTTCACGTATCTTAATCAACAGTATCGTCACCAGTTGAGCTTGCACCTTGCAAGTGTTTTCGATGACTATTCACCACTAGTATAAAGTATATTGTCACTGAAAAATAAACCTTATGTCACAATATAAATTTAAATTTATAAAGAATAGAAAAAATTCGATCACGAGGCGGGACTCGAACCCGCATCCTTTCGCGCCATTCCGGGGCGGATGCCTGACCAACTCAGCCACTCGTGACCCGCCAGAGCGATCGAATTTATTCTATTCTTTCAGTTTTATGTGTCTAAGGGACACACCGCAACCTTATGTCACAAACTTTACACAGTAATATTGAATGATCGAGGCGTTAGTAGTTTTTAATTGGAGAAGTAAGTATGATTAAATACAGTCACTCATATAATATAATATCCTGAAGACAAGAGCGCAGTAAAATCTTTCTTTTCATGTTAATTTTTATAAACGTATACAAATATTTATGGAATATATTTACAAAAATTTTGGAAATGTTTTAAAATTGCCTATTGAGAATGTTACAAATTCTAAGAAAAGTTTTTAAAAGTCACATTGTTCATGTACATTTTAAATTACTTTTTATTTACTTATTCACATCACATACCTAGAACTTAAATACATCACAGGATTTTAACCTAATTATGTAAGGGTACTAACATATATACCACAGCATGCCCAATATAACGATAAAGACCCGGTTCCTCTGCTTCCTGGACGTGAAGACCAGCGCCAGAAGCATCATCATCATCAGCATCACCACCACGAAGATTACAGCGTACCATATCCAAAGCGCACAGAGGATGGTGTCATCCTGAAATGGGTTGAAGTTAGTTGTAATGTAGGGTAATATTTGAGAAGTTTATAAGTTTAATTAAAAAAAAAATCACCGGACAGATGATATAATAATAATATAGAGTAGAGGTTAGTTTATTGAATTTTCTCTGGTCCAAATATTTATTATGCTATGTATCTTTATATAAAAATAATTCAAAATGTTTGCTTCTTCATCCACATAAAGTATTTAAAACCTATCGCTGATGTTTAATCCACGAAACAAACAAAAAAAACGTTGCTCTCTGATTTAAACAAATATATAGCAACCCTTTCACTAACGACATTTTCACTGTACAGAATACAAACATAAATATCTGTTAAAAAAGCATTTATCCTCAGTAAAATAAAGTTTTATTTCGCTTGTGAAATGTTAGAAATGATTTCTTTTTATCAAAAAGGCGTTCTATGAAATACGTTTGCAAAGTCAAGCTTCAAAGGCATTTATAGCGCAGCGATTCTATAGATTTTTCACAATATCGACGTGTCTCCGTCACTATTTTTATTATAGACGGGTGAAAATATATTATCATCGAGTTAAAAAAGGAAGTCACGTATAAAGTAAGTAAGTCAAAGTAAGCACAAGTAAGTCAGTGTTGAAGATTCTCTTTAAAGTATTTTTATTATTTCTGCATCTCTTTTTTTGGGTGAAATAATATTTAAAAATAACTAAGATTCGATATCCAACTTGTAAAACGATCTACAATACAAGCTATATATTTTATAGAGTCGATTGATACTCATGCCGTGCGTGCAGTCTAAAATCTACTTCAAAGTAGAGAGTTTCGTTTGCAACTTTTTTTCTTTGTTATAGTCTTGGTATTGGTAAAAACCTAAATTGATATTTAGGTTTTTTTGTACGAAAAAGTTACAATTAAAGAATATGTGTTACCTTAGCCAAACCCCAAAATAAAACAACACTTGCAGCAAAATATAGAGCTACTAATATCCAGATTGTGACTAGAAGATAGCTCAATGGAATGAAAAATGAACACCCATAAAATATTGGATGAACCTGAAATGCAAAAAAATATACATTTGGAAAGAAGATTTATATTGAGAATCAATAGTATATATATTATATATGAATTTGAAGTATCTTTCTTCGACGTGGAATCACTGTTAGCTGCACAATTTATCGTATTGTAGGATACCATCCTACAATAAGATAAATATACTACTATAGCTACTATCCAATTTTGTAGTATACTTTACGGAGAATCTGTAAAGTTTATTCATCCCTATTTGTTTTATTAAAATAATTCAATCTACATTAAAGAATTGCATCAGAAGCAGGTGGCAATTTAAGAACCACACAACCACACTATTATTAATTTTTAAAGATTGTTTTTCCAGGATGAAATAAAAACGATTTATCGTATGGACTTACAGATGCTCATGTTATCTATACACTAAAAGCGCAGCTAAAAGTAAAAATCTTTTAGAAAAATAACTGCCTTTAAAATGAGCTTTAATTATTATTTATTATCAATGTATGCTTAAATCTTTAAAACTACGCAACGGATTTTGATGAGGTTTTTTTAATAGATAGAGCAATTCAAGAGGAAGGTTTTAGTATATAATTTATGAACAGTGCTAGTCGTCCGCTAAACGGATGAATAAAATAAATTAGTTGTCCGATTACCGGATGAATAAAATAATTTAATCGTCCGATAACATCTATTATAATATATAAATAAATCTATATAGCTAGGTTATCGGGGTTTCTTTAGAGAACTGCCGCACGTATTATAGGATTTTGTGGGGGGAGGAGGGGGGGACCCTCCCACCAAAAATCAATTTTCCTATTCTAACCTCAAAATGTATGGAATTGGTGTAAAATCATTTTAACTAAGCATTAGACGATAGTAACAAAAATTTTACGATTCATAAATAAAATACAAACAAGTCGTGAAAACCTACGTAGTTTTTTTTTATTTGAGTGGCAATCGCCCTAAAGTCGCTTCTGGCACTCGCCGGCCGCTGCCGCGGCACACGTAGGTATTTGATTTTTTTTTGCGCGTCGACGGAGCCCCGCTTCGCGGGGCTCCTTCTTCCTCCTATTTCTGTGTAGTTTTTTTTTTAAGAAACCTAACCTAACCTAACCTAACCTAACGGCTAACTTAACCTGAACTTGATTTTTTTTTTGCGCGTCGACGGAGCCCCGCTTCGCGGGGCTCCTATTTCTGTGTAGTTTTTTTTTAAGAAACCTAACTTAACCTAACCTAACGGCTAACCTAACCTAAACTTGATTTTTTTTTGCGCGTCGACGGAGCCTCGCTTCGCGGGGCTCCTATTTCTGTGTAGTTTTTTTTTAAGAAACCTAACCTAACCTAACCTAACCTAAACCTAACCTAACGAATTGAGGGCGAATATCTCGGCCATTTTTGATTTTAGAGAAAAGTTGTTCCTATAAAACATGCTTATATTAGCGTAATCTTTACGATAAAACAATAATAAATAGGTGTTATAATGACACCAACTCCATCAAAAATTTTCCAAGTCCTGCGCCCCCTTTGCTTTAGTCCAACCCAACTAGCTTTAGGTTAAAAGGTTATCTAGTAATCCGAATAATCGGTCGATTAAATTATTTTATTCATCCGGTAATCGGACAACTAATTTATTTTATTCATCCGTTTAGCGGACGACTAGACACTTCGATAATTTATTAGGTTTTAGACAAAGCGGGCGAAGCCGCGGGCGGAAAGCTAGTACTTACTATACCCAAAGCCGCAACTATCATAGATCCTGTTCTTAAATCAACGCCGAAAAAGCTGGTCACATTGGGCAAATCGTCTAGGGCAGTCATTGTTATTTGTTTGCTATTTATTTTTAGGTTGGTTACATGTATTTTAATAATGACAATAATGATAATGAAAGGTGACAAATTTGATATGACGCAAACAAAAATTTGTCCATAGATTATAATAAATGAAAAATTGTGTGAATAATAGGTTAAATAATTGTTCTTGTATGTGAAACTGTGGCAGTGGTTAGGATTAATAAACTTTTTAAACAAAATTAGGTAATAATTATTAAAGAAGATATTGCAATGGAAGCTTCAGTGCTAAAACTCGATGCTGAGACAATGATATTTGTGCCTCTGTATATTCAATCTATAACAGTACATTCTATTATTCAAGCGATAATGTTTATAAACTTTTCCTTTTCCTTAGGAAAATCGTTATAAATGTAAAAAGCATGTTGCAAGATGATATTATGTTCCTCGTATACAAATCCAACTCATATTATGCGTACTTTATGTTCTGTGTTGTAATTATAAGTTTTTAATGTAAACTACTGTTTGCTAAAGTTTTGTATTATAACGCCAAAACGAATTCTATGAATGTAGAAGTAGTTAATTTCCTTTCCCGAAAATGTAGGTTTTAATGAACAATATAAATGCACAGCTCTAATTTATGTTGGGAGAAGTAAAGAAAGAAAAGCTAAATTTTAATTGTACATTTTCTAAAATGCTTTATGCAAGCTTATTGGCTAGTAGAACGTGGACTTTGGACTTTAAATGTTACCTATGTATTACACTCATACTATTGTTATTATATCGTCGTTAATAGGTTATATTTATTAATAATGCTATTACATATTCAAGTATTCAATTATAGGTTCTTTTGACCGAATATCCGACTTTTTCTATTAACTTACTACTTTTAAACTAACTGCGCAAAAGATACAAAGTCCAAAAAAATGCACTCCGTACTTCAAGCAGTTGTTTCAACACTTTCTTGACTTAAATTTTTCAAAATGCTACTTTTATAAACCGTCTTCGATCCTAAAACCTGATGACCAATGACCATACTTACCAATAACAATTAACTACGACTCCACACTAACAAATTAAGAACAATTTACCCCCCTGTCAACTATCAATAATTTCAATCAACGGCTTGCAGTTTGTTACAAGTACTTATAAAGTCAATACAAGTTGGCAAGAGTCTCCGGATCCTGTTTCTAAAGGAAACATCGTTCAGCCAATCAAAAGTTGCTCCACTTTTAAAGGAACTTTCTAGATGGTATTGAAAATTTATCGGCGATTTTAAAACAGCTCGTGCTTGTGGTGGTAATGATATACCATGCAGGCTAGACTTGAGAAAATCTACCTAAAATACGTTAAGTGTAAAGAGCTAATATACCACATGCTTTGATAATTTCGGCAATGGATTTCTAATCCCGGAGAAATAGATGCGTGTCTATTTTTTTAGGTTGAAATATTGAACCACTTCAAATTGAAGTCTGATGATTTGATTTAACATCTATAGTAGGTGCCATAGGTTAATTATATATCCTACATAGACTTTTATGAACAAATTGAAATACTATTAGTAAATGTGCAGGTTAAATTCTACTTTCATTTTTTCGTCCTGACATTTCAAAGAACTAAATGAACTATAACGTGACCTATAACTACATGGATTACACCAAGCCGCTTATGAAGCTACGCGAGCATTTTTGAATTTTTACAAAGCGATTAGCCCTCCAGTGTCACTAACTTTGACGATGCAGATGCCGATCGGTAAAACGTTAATTGGATTATTCCGGATAAAACCGGTTTAGTTTGACTGGATTTTGCATCTGTTTTTCGTGAGGGCTTATCGAAAGACGATTAAGGTTTTACGTTTGAAGATTCTATAGTAAAGAAAAATCAATTTAGTCATGCAATGATGTAGACTAGAAGCTTTGAATGAGAGTTATAACAGTAGGATAACTTTTAATGACAGTTTGCCATCCTTTTGCCCGCATGCTGTCGTGCCTTTCCGTTTTCACCACATGGTGTTCACTATAAGATAAAAAAGCCTGTCAGGGTGCTAGATTTAGTACTCCTACACCTCGACGGTCAAAGATATCTATTCTTTTATTCATGACTATTTTCAATTATTATTCAATTCATAAAATATATTTATTTCCTTGCAGAATTAATTCAAAAATAATTGTAGTTTTTTTTATCCAGCAAGCTCTATAGAATCCGGAATTTAACGAGAAAGTATCTCAATCCATTTTCTCGATTCCTCCAGAACCCGCAATCTTCTTTATTAAACTATAATATTATATTCTTATCTGTTATAAAGCGTATTGAAAATGAAAATTGGAAAATGTTGTAGATATACGTGTTGGATAGAATTTTGGTTCAGATTATATAAAGCGCTAGAGGAAAGAGACTGTCCATGAAATTTTGTTGAAGCAATTTATTAACATAAAACCAAAAAGTTAGTACCTATCTGCTAGGGTAAATGTCATCGTTCGATGCAAGCTGTTTTAGAGATTAGCTGGTATACAGAAAGAACATTGTACCTAACTCTTTTAGTTTTAATTAAGATTCGAAATTGTTTTCGTACTCATATCTTAGTACTATAAGATTATTTACTTTGTAAAATAAAGCATTTTTTAATAAATCGGTTTAAAAAAAAGAAATATCAATTTTGATATAAAAACAAACATTTCAATTTAATTCACTCGGGCAGGGTAGATTTTATTCCAAAAGAGTTCAAAAAAAGTTATTGTTTAGTAACAGTCATTGATCCAATAATAAATTATTTATATTTTTAAACATGACTGTTAGTAGACATATTTTTATCCGTATTTTTTTTCATTTACCCTAAATATTCATTATTCTTTTTAATTAAGACGTAGGCGTTTCATTACAAAACCTCGTGTATACAATTTTACAGCGAAAAATAAAGGATGTAATTTTTCATTATTTTTCATAAATATTGCTAAAATACAGTAATAATTACAGATTAACACTCATTCATTATAAATTAAAAGCCAATGTTTATGAAACAATGGATTTGTAAACAATAGATCAAGTTATTATCGCTGTTCCTTTATATTTTGTTTTTATAAAATAAATCGGAAAAGAAACAATAAGATGCTACCAATCTCAATGGACCTGGAAGCCAATGAACTTCAAACCTTTTTAATTACTTATGAATAAAATAACAAAGAGTTTAATTTCTTAGTCTTTGGTAAAATAACAAAAAAATTTTTTTTTTCGTAATCTTTAGAAAAATTTCATTAACCTGTTAATTAGCCAGATTACATTACTTTTTCTATTTAGGGTTGTTCGTTAAAAAATATATTTCTCGAAGTCGTGATAATAATTATAATACCGATTCAGCTCAAAACAAGGTATAAGCACAATATACAGATACATACAGTAAGGAAACTTCATACAAAATGTTCGAAATGGCTCCCCCCCCCCATCAAGCGTGTTTACGAGGGTATTGAGGGGGATCGATAGTAGCGGGTGACACATCCACAGATTTTGAATGACAAAGATACATAGTATAGAAAAAAGTTTAAAGTGATGTCATTTCACATTAAATAAATATCGATTGTTTCAGTTTGTAGCCCTTTCAATAAATATATTTGTAAATACCGTATCTGACTACAAGTTAAAAAGAGACTATTTTTTAATTTCTATAGATATGGCAGTATGAGTTTTAAATTATGTTGAAATAGTACCTATTAGGAGTCCAGTCTGTTTAAAGATCGCATCTATTTTTTACGCAATCTAGAAGAGCACGAAAATCTAAAAAAATGGAAACCTTAAAAAAATCTTGTTTAAATTTATGTGCATAATTACGTAAATATTAGGGAAGAAAAAGATAGATATTATAATTATTGTATTTTTATCGATACCACGTGACTTTACCACTTTGTCAAGCACTAAGCCTGTCAAACTATTTTCTTTTTCATCCTAAAACAAAAAGGTGGAGGTTCTATGCTCGTATAATAATAATTTTAATTTATTTTTGCATATTTTGTGTTTTTTAATTTAATTTAATTTATCGTTTTAAAAATAATTTAGTAGGTATACCTACATACAAGTATTGTTAATTCTGGTTTAAAATAATTATTATTGAATATATTATGTATCATACAAATATCAAGCATTATAAATAATTTAGGTACATTAAATAGCCTTCGGCGTCCATAACAAAACAAGATTTCGAAATATAGCACTGAAAAAAAGTATTTACTTTTACAAGGTATATTTATTCGGATTGTTTCTTCTTGTAAATTCATATTTAGGCTAAGTACCTACACCATTTTTGTATTTTAACGGGTTTTAATCTCAAAATTACCACAAAATCATCTGTGAAAAAAAAGCTAACAGAAATATACAGGCCGAATTGATAACCTCCTCCTTTATTTTTGAAGTCGGTTAAATATCAAAAAGGTAACAGCCCTATAGCTATAATAGTGCTTATGTCATAATTTCATCGCAGGGGCTTAGTTTCCTAACTGTATGTACGTATATATCTGTCAACTGTGGTATAAGTTATTTTCATAAAGTGTAGTTATTTAGATAACAACTGTAATAAACATGTCAAAATCGTACCATTTAATGAAACCATTGTTTTGTAAACGAGTTTTATTAACCGTCTTCAGAACAGTAAGGCTGTATTGTGAGAAAATAGTGGGTGGTCAAAGATTAATATTGTAGATGCGACATGCGTAGTTTATTAAAGCAGTTAAAATTATGTTATGGCCTTCTGTATGTTTACGATTAAAGATTTTTGAATTAACTCGTACGAAAAAGATGTCTTAGATGATAGTCTTGATAGAAAGTGCGAATATTATATTATTAGATTTAATACTTTTTAAAATTGTAATCGCTGTTGAATCATATCGTTACTTATCCTGACGATTTATAATGACAGTCTTTTTGGTTCGACGACACTTTATCGCAGCACAAAGTAAGCACCTAACCACAAATCAAATTTATTTTTCATCCCAGAGGAGATTCAATTTTGACAGCTTTATTTAGAGAAACCCTAATAAACAACATAGCTAGCAGAATTAAGGCTGTAAATTACATATTATTTTTTTGTAATCATACAACCAGGTTTTATCTGGTTTTATTTACACAAACTAACAAGATTTATAAAAATATACATATTTTTGTTTATAAAACTATTAAAGTTGTGATATTGACACATTTGTTTTACTTATAATCTATTCAGTATAAGTTTTCAATTAAACAGCTGCCTGTTGCAGTGGTTTTAATAACAAAAGTGACTCCTTTACAATACACAGCTTTAAAATGAACAGTATTATGGGTTTTATGTAACTAATAACTATGTTAATCAAATATGGCATTTACTTGCAAATATTCATTTTTTCTTGTCTTTAACCCCTCACGCGTCCTACCTATAACATACTGATTTAGTTACGAGCAAATAATGTACGTAGGACGCGTGAAGCTCTAAATTTAAAGTCGGTATGAACAAGTAATTCACCATCTCTATTATCTCTATACTTTAATCAAATATGGCATTTACTTGCAAATATTTATTTTTTCTTGTCTTTAAATTTAAAGTCGGTATGAACAAGTAATTCACCATCTCTATTATCTCTATACTACGTTTCTTCATACACTTAAAATAAAAATTCCATAATTTATGAATCATGAACCACGAAATTATTACAAATTCCAAAACAACAACCTCCAAAATAGGTTACGTGGTGTAGGCATATTATTTTTTGAAGTAGCGCCTGTCTATTATAACAAGCATTCCGCTCATTAAAACGGCAAATATTTGAAAACCATTATTTTAACAAGCTAAGCTTTCACAAACAAAACATGCTATGGCACGCGAACAAAAAAGTTATAAAAGCACATGCATATAACCTCATTCGACATAAACCTCTTTACTCACCAATGAAAAAAAAAGAAAAAATTAAGCCATTCAAGGACGTTCTATTTTCAAAATTTAAAAAATCGTCTTTACGCGGTCCTTTCTTTAGTCTTCATATTCAGTTTTTGGCGCGGAATATTTTTATTGTAATATTTTCGTTATTTAAAATTAATTATTTTACGTGTGATAAAATATGATTAGAAATTCAACATTTAATGTAAGTTCCCTCTTTCATTGTCAACATATTGAAGTTTATACACATAAGTATGAACACGATCCGATGTGGAGGCAAACGTACGCGGGATGTTTGATTTTGCGCATGCTTCAGGATATGTATAAATTCAAGTAAGTTTAGAAATACGTTGAGAGGGAATAAAGTATAGTTGTTTGAATGATAATACAAAATAAGCCAGAGGTTACAAACCACGTAAGGATTGATAAATTATACTCATTCATATTTTCCGTTTCTATGTAAGTAATTTATTTATAAAAGTAATTAGGTTTTGATACTTTGATAGTACTTTTTATAATTTAACCCTCCTGAAAAGTAACAGCTCAAAATATGTATTCATTTATTCGAAGCCACATCGAAATTTCTTCCAGTAGTAACAACGGCATAGTAATTTAAAGTAATACCTACGTAATATACATGATGCTCTATTAATGATAAATAATGTCATACAACACATGACATGGGTAAAATAATTTACAAACATTATATTGTGGTACCCGTATTTAGTCATCTACGTAATTGACCAGAAAACTTATCTAATATATTATTATTCCGTATCACCATACAAACTTCGTCAATAAGCCAAATTACAGGAATAATATTAGAAAATAACTAAAACTAATTAGACAATCGAAAAAAAGTAAAACAATTGAATGAATTACTTTACATTGTAAATTAAATTATAAAGATTTATGGCTATTCCCAGATCCTAATTTGTAATGTCGAAATTCACTGTAGGTATGAATCTAATTCAGTTTATCCGTAATTTTTAAAGTTCTGGATTTTTAGAAATTTTATAATACCAAGTATTTTTAGCTTTCTGTGATTACTTATAATAATTTAATCAATTCGGTTGATTACTTTTTATTTTGTATTTATGACTCTTGTTCTATGATACATTATCTAGATGTATTAAAATTATATGTTCGTAAAATAATTGGGATAATTTCAACAGAACCGAATACAATTGCCCTGCTTCATAGCAAAAAAATATATATAATAAAAATCGTCAAATAACATTATTATAGTATAACGTACGTAGTAACTCAATGTTATAATCTCTAAAATGTTAACCTTATTATATTTTCTGATCTATTTTAGTGTAAACTATGTAAACACAACAACAGAACAGATATTACATCCAGACCTTAATAATTATGTGGACATCTACGTTAGGCCAATGACAATGAATAAACGCTATTGGGAATTCGCGTTTCCTGTTCACTCTGTTTTTGAATGGAGGTAAGTTTATAGTTATCCACGACTTTACAAATAAAATGTAGTGTCTGATTAATAGTATTATTTCTGACGTAGTATACTTGAAAATTACATGCACAAACATTATCCAAAACAGGTAGGTTACATGTATTTGTTTCCATGTCAAAAAAATAGTCGCTCGCTTTACTACCTTGAGTGGTAATATATGCACTGCTATGCTGCAATACATTGTGTCTGCTCCTACAAGAATTAAAAAATAATGGTTTATTTCATAATACAAACAACACATCTAAATTATTAGTCTATAGATACTAGTTCTAGTTAATTACGGAACAAAGATGACATGGATAACTTGCAACCTAATAGCTAATTCAACAGCGGGTAGTTTTAAAATTAAATAATCTGCACATTTCATTCGCAGATTTGGCTTCTTACTTCGATACAAGCAAAAGAAGATCCTTCAAACATTCTACAGCCTGCCGTTCACACCTCGAGTGTGGTGTTGTATCATTGTGATCTTATTTCTTAGCAGCTTGATCTTTTACATCCTAAGCTATTGGGAAAAACGTATTATTGGTGGAGAATGCAGCTATTGCCATGAATTACTGCTTGCGTTTTCTGCTTTTTGTCAACACAGTAAGTCTTTTTATACCCGGCGCGGCGTAAGATGATCCCTATGACAGTTCGTCTTAGTGATTGCTCGTATGATGGATCGTGTCGATACTTTACTATTTTATAGGCAAAGGCGTGGTTTGCATTCAGCCACGTCGGTAAACATGTTTTTACAAATATTATAAAATGAATTTTTAACGTCTATTATGTAAACGAAACGGTAAGTAAAACGAAAGTTTTCCAAAACATAAAAATGCACCTTATCATTTTCTCGTAATTTTTAACCCGTTTAACACAGTGTATATTATTTTATCATGAAAATGGAATCCCCCATTTAATTTTTCTAAAAAACTTATATTATCATAGGTAAGTAAATTAACGCGAACGGTAATTAATTAATTAATTATGCTGCGATCTTCTGTTCCATTCAATAGTGAATGAACTATAGCTTAAGCATGGAAAAAAAGTGAACCCGTTTCCATTATCGAAATTTGTTTATCGATACTTTCCGCACTAGTCGATAAATGCCAACGATGTAAGTTTTGAAGGACGTAAACGTAAAGTCAGATTGATATAATTTCTCGTAAATGTTAAGAATTGTTATAATTCCAACGGAATATCATTGTAATGGCATAAAGCTACGTAAAAATTAATAAATGCCATTTTTAGACGCCTCCAATACGTTTCTAATTTAATGGTGACGCCATTACAAGTTTGTCTCTTGAGAATAACTGTCAGTGTCATAGGGATCATCTTACGCCGCGCCGGGTATAGTTATTTTTCTGCTAATAGATATTATGAAAAAAATGATGTTTTTCGTATGAAAGTTTCAAATAAGTTTACATCAGTCAGAATCGACATCCGAAATCGAAAATTTAACAATAATTCCAAAAGTTTTCAAACTTCGGTCAAGTGAATAAATAGTACATTGGGACGACAATAAATCTCATTTTGCAACCTTGTCCGCAGTCCGGAACATTGTTAAAATTGCAATTAAATTATTTTTTTGCTGTATGATCGTGAAAAAAATTCCAAAAGTTCTGCAAACTTGGGAAAGTTTTCGATATAATATTTCATATCACGTATTAAATTTGCAACCAATCTAAGTGTACGGAACATTGTTAAAATTCCAATTAAATTATTTTTTGCTGTATGGTCGTGAAAAAAATTCCAAAAGTTCTGCAAACTCGACACAGATATCGGAAATATATACCGAACGGTTGTATAAATTTGCAACCTTTTTCGTTGACCGGAACATGTTTATTTATAATTATTTTTAATTCGTGGTCATTTTTTCGAGTAAGGTGGTCTCGGAATAATTACAAAAGTTTTGGAACTTGGTTGCAAACTTCGAAAACATATATTCTGATGCATTTACAAATTTGCAACCTCATTCAGTTTAATAAATAAAAAAAACATTAATATTCAATATCAAAAGATGTTCCGTACGCTGAGATTGGTTGCAAATTTAATACGTGATATGAAATATTATATCGAAAACTTCCCCAAGTTTGCAGAACTTTTGGAATTTTTTTCACGACCATACAGCAAAAAATAATTTAATTGCAGTTCCGGACTGCGGACAAGGTTGCAAAATGAGATTTATTGTCGCCCCAATGTACCATTCACTTGACCGAAGTTTGAAAACTTTTGGAATTATTGTGAATTGATTGTCTTGACTGACTGGAGTAGTTGGTGGAACCTGATTTACAACCCGCATTATTAGGCAAGGTGCATAATTTTTATGATATTCAAAACTTTAATATAATGTGAAAAATAAAAATATATATACCGGCTGAATTGAGACCTCCTCCTTTTTTGAAGTCGGTTAAAAAGTTATAAAAAAAAAAACAAAATGCAATTTAATGAAGTACACCTGAAGTATTAAAAAGTCTACGAGTCGGTAAAGAAAGGGCAAATCCAATCTTGTTAGAAGTTGTTTGGAGGGGAATAGAAACTTTTTGAGTCCGAATCTTTTGGCATTTTTAGCGACACAAAGATTATTTTTAGATTTAAGCAAATTGAGCTTTAGAAAACGTTGATTTAATAAAATATCAATAGTAGTAGTCACTCAAAAGAAGAAACTGTTCATACAAGAAACTGTTATTATTAAAAAGTAATTAATCTGCTAGTCAAAATTATACTAAAATCACACATATTATCTAAAATGGGTTACCAACAGCTCCCTTGCAAGTATTGACTAACGATAAGCCTTCCCTTAACGAGGTGAAATTAGTGATAGTCTCATAATATATCAGTAATCGCTAGGGCATCGCAGATCAACAGTTAATGGCGGGACAATGTCTATTCTAACTCAGACTTTGTAATGACACCTACCATCTATGTGTATTATTCTACACTAGCTGCGCTCCGCGGTTTCACCCGCGTGGCTCCACTCCTGTTGGTCTTAGCGTGATGATGTATAGCCTATAGCCTTCCTGAATGGGCTATCTAACACCGAAAGAATTTTTCAAATCGGACCAGTAGTTCCTGAGATTAGCGCGTTCAAACAAACGAACTCTTCAGCTTTGTAATATTAGAATAGATTTATAATTTAACTTTTACTTTAAACGTAACGTGATTTAACGGATTTTCGGTGTGTTGGGATTGCTACCTCCTCTCAGCTTTGGATTAGGATAATGTGTCGGAAAATTTTGAAAACCTAACAATAATTAAAATTTTCCATTCATCCATAAGCTGTTGAGTAAAACAGTAACAAAAAAACCTTCATAATATTAGTAGGGTAGCCTTTAGGATACTTATAGAATACATTGCGTTTCGATCATACAGCACGATCTACAGACACAGAATATTTAATAGTACTAATGTCTACAGAACAGTGCCTTTATTATTTTTTGCTTACCTATATGTGTAAGTTCATACTTACTATTTTATATGTTTTTTTAATAATCAATTATATTAATAAATAATTATACAATTGTTTCAGTATTACCACTGCAAGCAAATCTATATTCACGTCGTATAGCCTACCTATTTTTCATCCTATGCTCTTACGTCATACATTGCTTCTATACATCTAACCTTCTCTCTCACATAGTGAATGATAACGACAGAGCTATGGATCTACAAGCCTTGGCTAGGAGTGATTATGAGCTTGCAATAATACAGGATACTTTAACAGCTAATAGACCAGTAAGTATGTTTTTATCATAGATATCTAGAGAGATGCCAATCGCTTGCGCTGAGAACGAAACCTGGTGTCTCATTACAAATTTACGCACACAACAGTAAACAAAATAAAAACAATACTTCGCGTTGTGTGCGTGTCATCACACAAAAATTTGAGAGCGACTATTCGTTCGCACACTAGATTGTAAGTAACGTACGTATACAGCACCACACAGCCGCAAGATATGCGTTTACGATAGGGATTGCTTGTCGATAAAATGAGAAACGTTAAAATTAAAACAATTTATAGGCAATACAGTAACTAGGTAGAAAATAGAAATGGACACCTTGATGGTAGCATTCATGGTGATGAAGTACATAAAGCATTGCCTATTGACTTATTGTAAAGTAAAATAAGTATGAAATAAGTGACTTCTTTTTTTAATCCATGTATAATAATTACTATAAAATTATTGCTCGAGTACCTATCAAATAATAATAATACTATCAGATATTAAGCTAATAGTAATACATTATGATATAAAAATAAGGTAGTAAAATAATACATAATACGATAAAAAATCCGAATCTTATCGACATGGACACACTCGAGGCGCATCCTCAACAGCTAACGACCGCGAGCAGCGGCCGTACTACTAACTACACGATCGAACGTTTTTGTTAGCTTTAGTATGTTCATTATACATTGTGGTATTCGAACTCCGCGTTTGAATAGAGTCACGTACAGAAGAAGCATTGTAAACTATTTACATAAATTATTGTGACTGTCGTTCTGTCACATAATATAAAAGATCAGAAACCAAGAAATCACTCTACGTACCTAATATTGTTCTTGAAATTTTAGTAAGAAAATCGTATAATTTTCAGTACTTACCGATGGTATGTGATTCCATTTGACTTAAAGTTGCTGGTTTCACTTCGGTTTTTACAAACTTTAACGGAACAACACGGCATTGTCAAATAATACCCGGCCGACGGTCGAACGTCAACTGAATGCAACAAACAGCATGTGTTCTTTTTTTGGGCATATTGCTGCGACACCGGCCCCGCCCCCTAACCATATCTCCCTTTAGTTTCTGTGATCTGTGGTTTTTATATACTTAATTATAAATTCCATTTTGCAAGTCACATTTTACTAATCGATTTTCGTTATGTTATAAATGTAGACCAAGAAAATCAACATTTTTTAAGTCTCCTCCGAATCTTCTCTCCTCGAAATCTTATCTTTGAAAACTATACCTATTTATAGATATATATAGGTATAGTTTTCAACAAAACACATAACTTTCAAATAAAAGTTATGTGACATTTCCATGTGGTGCAGGAAAGTAGTGTTCATTAATATAATAATATTAGTATTAACCTGTCTATTATTTGTGTTTTTATTGTTCCAAATAAACAATTTTGAATTTTTTGAATTTTTGAATAATATCTAACACTTTTTTTGAAATGAAATCGCGGGCGAAATTTAAGGCTACAAAAATAGGCTCATATAAAAAGTAGTACAAAAATACTCGAAATCCTTTTATGATATTAAACTTACGCCTTGAAAAAGCTGTTAGTTTTTCTAAACCTCCATACATTTCCTCCGACAACAGATGCCTCCGGGAAAAAGATTGCAAGATACACCATAGATAATATAAATAGTAAATGAAGCGTTAACAAAAACAAAAATCTTGTACAAAAACAAAATGTTTTCAAGAAGCAAATCTGATATTTTCCTTCAAAACAAACTAGCATTTATTACTATAGGCATAAGTACCTATTTATCTTGTATTTATAGCAATCATTGATATTGACATGTATGGGTAGTATGTCACATTATTTTTTCTATCATATACATGTGATACGGAAATATTTGTTTCGGACTGTTTTATATTTAAATTGGTAATTTAGAATAACATTTGGACCTGTCCGATTTGGATATTGTAATGTAATTGATATTAAGGGTAATTTTCTATTTATCAAATTTTCTTCATTTGTATATTACCTATATTTAAACATCTCTCGGTAAAGAAATGATTTTAATTATACACAGTTAATATAAACAAAGGACAATTCACATGCATAGTACACATTAAGAAAAACAATCATAAATGTTAAGTTAAATAATATAGAAATAATAAACAGCTAAGAGCATTGAGTTACTATGTGCTAAGAGTCCAAAAATGCTTAAATAATATTGACAAAATCTTATATTTTTAAGAAAAATAGTAGGTATTAATTGAAAAATGTTTTGACACATAAAATCTTCATACATTTCAGAATCCACATATTATACGAATGGATAAAAACCTGAGTCTCATAAGCAAAAAAATGGATAACGTCAAAATAATGAATGTTTCATCCGCCTTAGAAGCACTCAAGGATACGAAAACCGCAGTTTTGTCTGATTATAACTCGTTATATCCTATAATAAAGAGATGTTAGTTATTATTTATATTATCTAAGTAGTTGTTTAAAATATGTAATTGCTGGCTGTTGCGAAGTGTTGGAAACAGTCAAATTGCATCATGCATGTTGGTTTTAGTTTTCACGTTTTTTTTGTTCGTGTCACGTTAGATCACATTTGAGAACTATGTTGCGTTAGAAAAGGTTATCTACATTATTATGATGTATTAATTTTAACTGTTTAAAAACTTAAAAATAATAATATATCTACATCAATGTCACCACCACGGCTATTCAACGACTATGTCACATTGCTTCTAGGTTATTATGTCTAAGCCTAATAATATTATATTTTTAAATGTAATTGCTATATAAAATGAATGGCTAAATAGCCATTATGGTGATTTTCATAGTCTTTGTGTTATTTTTTGAAGTGAAACTTCTTTATCGGGGGTGGACAAAAATTTTGTGTAACATTTTTGCGTTACGTTACGCCGCGCGCGTGACATTTTTGCGTTACGCCGTACTCGTGACTAGATATACATGTTATATTAACCCCTCACGCGTCCTACTATAACATACTGATTTAGTTACGAGCAAATAATGTACGTAGGACGCGTGAAGCTTTAAAGTGATCAGCAAAATCAAAGGGTTTGTTTTAATTCTAATTCCAGTGAATTTCTAAAAAAAGTAAATAAGTAATTACATCTATTTTTCTAATACTTAGGTGTAATAATGGTATTTATTTTTCTAAGTTATTTATGATTAACCTCACTTTTTGATTGTATTTTTCAATACACTAACACGTGGGTGGAATTATGGTATCAATTTTTTCTAATACTTGAATGTTGATTGTGGTATTTATTTTTCTAAAATTGTATTTAAAGTTAACCTCAGTTTTTGATTGAATTTTTTAAAACACCAACACGTGGGCGAGATCATGTTATTTATTTTTCAAGTTATTTAAGCTTAACCTCTGTCATAATATGTATATAGTGCGTCATTAATTTCTGACTGTTTCGAGATTTCGACATTAGGAATTTATATTTATTACCTCTATTGTTCGAACAAAAATAAGTTACCGCCTTTAAGAACTTGCCGACAATGTAAGTACAGTATTGTTTCTTAGAAAACATTTTAGGAGTATACGATAATAAATCTATGACTCACGTTAACACGTGTTTGCTTGATTGGTGTTCAATTATGATTTTGTGAATTCAATATTTATATAAGAATAAACCTCAAACTCTTTATGTCCAATCAAAATCCGCCTAAGTCGAAATCCTTTATAAGTTGAAAACTCTATATAACTCGAATTTTTTGGCGTCTCCCTTGGTCTTTTGAACTACCGCACGAGCTGAGCGAGCGAAGCGAGCGAGTCGCGGCAGTGGCCGGCGTAAATATTCAAATAGGTAGCGAGGAGCGAAGCGACGAGCATCTTAGGTTAACTTTTGAACTACCGTACGAGCCGAGCGAGCGAAGCGAGCGAGTTGCAGCAGCGGCCGGTGTAAATATTTAAATAGGTAGCGAGGAGCGAAGGGACGAGCATCTTAGGTTAACTTTTGATTTTTGAACTACCGCACGAGCCGAGCGAGCGAAGCGAGCGAGTTTCAGCAGCGGCTGGTGTAAATATTTAAATAGGTAGCGAGGAGCGAAGCGACGAGCGTGTTAGACTAACGTATTTCTGTAATATTGTATACAAGCTGTGCCGCGCGGTTTCACCCGCGTTGCTATGCTCCTGTTGGTCTTAGCGTGATAATATATAGCCTATATTACTCGTGGATAATGTAGCTTTCGAATGGTGAAAGAATTTTTAAAATCGGTCCAGTAGTTTATGAGCCTATTCATTACAATCAATCAAACAAACAAACAAACAAAGTTTTCCTCTTTATAATATTAGTGTAGATAGTAAATTATTTTTTGAAAAATAAGGTCATAAAGAAGTTTCACTTCTTACGTGTGTACTCTAGTACACGCACACATTTTTTTATTTTTTTTATTTCTAAGTTTTATTTGCAAATAAAATAACTACATTGTGCATTGACCCTTGCTATCTTACATCTCGTTATATTTTAAGTATTACAAAGCAAGCAAAACTTTATAAGGAATAAGTTTGACAATGTTTATTCTTCCTAAATAGAAATATTTGCGAAAAGTGCACATAACATTTAAGAAAATTAACTTTTCTTTAGATAAATGAATGTTTTTTTAAACAGTTTAACGTGCACCTTTCTCACGTAGCGGAAATACACCTTATATTCATAGCATGGCGTTCATAACCTATCTCAATTCTTAACATATCCATTCAATTTCCTTTCCCCCATTTTCCAGCGTTGGACAAAGATGCGATATGCGACCTTATTGAAGTTGATTTGTATTCAATGGTTAAGAAATATTTCTATACGTCCAAACAGTTTGCGTTTAAGGACGAATTTAAGATAGGGTAAGTGAACTTTGTAGTTTTTACAATATGACAAATATAACGTATATTATCTTATCTATACTAATATTATAAAACTGAAGAGTTTGTTTGTTTGAACGCGCTCATCTCGGGAACTACTGGTCCGATTTGAAAAATTATTTCGGTGTTAGATAGCCCATTTATCGAGGAAGGCTATAGGCCTCATCACGCTAAAACCAACAGGAACGGAGCAATGCGGGAGAAACCGCGGGGAACAGCTTAGTACCTTATATAGACTCAATAAGTATTTCGAAAGAGGTTGTTATTGTCCGTAAAAGCTGGATAGATACACCAAAACTTGATAAAATGGTCTAACTTATTCTTTCATCTTATTTTTAAAATATGTTGATAGTATTTTTATTTGATCGACATAAGATTCTAACCAATGAGGAATACTAATTATATTTAGTAGTGTCCTGCAGAAAAACGTTTGCAGGTTTATTTATCTAAATATTATTACTATATTAATTGGTTACCTTATCAATACCACACAGTTATTAACTTAACTTATCCTTACAATTATTTATTTATATTTTTTTTCTAGGATACTAAAAGCAAAAGAAACGGGTCTTGTTCGTCGAATGTTACTGAAGAGTCAGCATGCCTTTTCTTGTAACGACCATGAGAGATCCTACACAGATTATACTATTATACCAGTTATTATTTTACTAGCATCCTTTGTGATCACTATTTTTATATTATTGGGAGAAATTGTATATTATAAGCGTTATGATAAAATAAAATTGTTAAATAAATAAAGATTAAGATCTAATAAATATTATATGAGTTAACTGATTGTTTTCATGACCCTTTTTTTAGTACTTAATAAAAAAACGAATAAATTAATTTGTTTCTAATTTGTTACATATGGAACTAAATCTAAGAAATAATTTCAACAGGTGAGTTTATTTTTGAAGAATTGCGAAAACATTATACAATAGCGACAAAAAGCAAAAAGGATTTATTTACTACGAATTTAATTGAGATCTATGTTAAAAGATGCATAACATACCTAAATAAGCAAAGATAATAAATAATAAATTTTATATGTTTGTAAAAACCTGAACTGATATTGAGCCTTGGGATGCCAACCCTAAAAGGGTTAAAATATAATTTTGTAAATAAAAAAAATACTGAAACTGGATATAAATTGGATAACAAAGATCCTTACCTACTCTAAAGTCCACGTGAATCAAGCCACGGGCTTTACTTAGTTTTATTTCAATAAAATACTACAAAACGAAAACCAAATAAACAAGTAATCTGTTGCTTTGATTTCTCATAATAAATACAACCTCAGGGCAAGTAAATGATTTGAAAACCAATTTATATTTTGATATCTTCAACGTTTGACAAGTTTTTGTGATTGATTACAGTTTCTTAGATAATATAATATCTATAATAATTATAAAGTGACTCAAATAAATTTAACAATATATACGTAATATTATGGTAAACTAGCTGTGCTTCACGGTACGCTCAGTGGTCTTAGCGTGATGATGACATATAGGTGCCTATAGCTTCTGTCGATAAATAGGCTATCTAACACTGAAATTTTATTTTGAAAACAACAAACCTTTCAGTTCATATATTAGTTTAGTAAGTATTTGTAACAACATTTACAATATCACAATATTCTTCATATATTTTAAGATTTTGTACAATACAAAACATCCCTAGACTTTGTTGATGTGTGTATATTTCCTGTGTGTAATAATATAGAGGAGGATAAATTATAAAGTAAATACCTTCTTTTTCAAGTAGGTAGTGCTATAATTTATTTGTGCACCCACTGCGTAAACAACATTGAACTAAATTGTGAAATTTTTCGCTTATTTGAACACAGGAAGTTTTCAAATAAGTGGAGCCTGTACCTACTCGTGTATTAAGTATTATTTGTTTAGAAGTAAAATACATCCCACCAAAAACATTTTCATGTAAAATGTTGCCAAGACGAGCCCATATGACTCGCACTGTCAAAAAGTTATCAGATCTCATGTAGAGCCAAGCTTCTAACACTACACGCCCTAACTCTACAAGGCCTAACTTCACAAACTCTACACCTTAGTCAAAATATGTGGCTTGGCCATTTCGCTACATTCACATCGGCGTAAGGTGAAAAATTAATTCACTGTTCATTACTTTTGTGTTATACAATAGTTCTTGTAGTAACGAACGGCCAAGCCACATATTTTGACTAAGGTGTAGAGTTTGTGAAGTTAGGCCTTGTAGAGTTAGGGCGTGTAGTGTTAGAAGCTTGGCTCTACATGAGATCTGATAACTTTTTGACAGTGCGAGTCATATGGGCTCGTCTTGGCAACATTTTACATGAAAATGTTTTTGGTGGGATTTCATTTCTTTTTGTAAGTTGTTTGTAACAAAAATTTTTTTTATTTTTTTTCTTCTTTTTTTTGGGGTGTATTTCTTGCACATCAGAGACGCCTTTTTTTATAGCCCACTCTCTTGTCAAGGACATTTTTTTTTTATTTTTAGCTACTGTGTGGACGTAAGAGGCAGGAGACGTTCGCAACACTTCTATTCATTCATATTTATATGATCTGATCTGAAGTATATGGCTCAATATATTATGTCGATTAAATTTTTAATTTTTTTTTTTTAACAAGGAGTACCTATACATATATATATATCTAGGGGAACCAAGTTTTAGATTATTAGATTAGACCTCTAGCGTCATCAAAATTTAATTTAAAATTACAGGTCTCATACAAACTCCCATCCCCTAGTTTAAGGGGTTGGGGGATGAAAGTTACAAGTTTTATAATTTTTTTGTTGTTTGTGTGCTAATACTAGCTTACATACAAAATTTCAGCTTTCTAAGACATTAGGAAATACCTTAAGAATTTTGATGATCATCAGTGAGTCAGTGACGAAATTAGCGTTTTTTAGATATAAATAAAATCTGAAGTATAAAAGCTAATGTAATTAAAACTTAATATGTTCAATAAGTCCGCTATTGAAAATATATCCCGAAAATTTTGTTGATCTAGCATAATCCAAACCCAAGTTATGAGGGTTCAAAAAAACGTCGAAGCGCTTCGAGAAAAGGTAGGTAGTGCCCGTGCGCTTCGCTTTCGCTTGGCTCGTCTTGGCGGGGGCACTACCGTGCCCCCAGATTTTTACGAATTTAAAACGACATTATTTTTCAGTTTAATAATGTTTTTTAAACCCTTCACAGTTAACATGGTCAGAAGCAGAATATGTTAAGTTCGAATTTTGTGAAAACTGCATCATGAAAAGTAACTTAATGAGAGATGATTAAAAAAAATGAAGCTAAGAATTAAAAATAGAAATTTAAATGAAGATTCACTGTCTCTAATTACGAGACGTATAAAAGAAGTCGTCAGTTACGTAATAAATTATATTTTAAACTAAAAGGGCCAAAAACTAAAGATACTTTAAAGTTACTTTAAGGTCAGTTACGTAAGAAAACCCACACCTGAATTACAAAATTCAAAAACATCGTGTACACGTTTAGAAAATACCCATTTTCTACATTTTCCCTTCATGAAACGTAACATATCTAATAATACCCTATATTCCTATATAATATAACATACCCTATAGTCTCGCAAATATCTATTGAGCTTGCAATAACTTGGAATTATGCTCAGTAGGTAAATACAAATAATAACACATAGCATGCCCGTTATCAACTACCATAAAATATAGACCTGACCTTCTCATATATCATTATTTACTGCTACGGCTAATATTAAATTGTTTAATATGTCTGTCTATTGTTTAAGCTGTTATTATTTACGGTAGGTTACGTTCAATGGCGTAAAACTGTGAGCCTTAAAAGTGAACATGTTCGCATTAGTGATGTCTATATAGCTTAGAGAGGTTCATAGAAGAATTTTATTGAATTGTAAGTGGAATTATTTAAGCTTTTTTAATAGGCAGAATACTAATTGTGAAATAATGTTAAAATTATAGACATGCACCTTGGTCATTGTTTCTAATTGCAATATAACATACTCTCGAGAATGATCTTTGTTGAATAAAATATATTTAGGAACATTATTCATTATCATTGATAAAAGAAAAATATCTACAAAAAATCTCGTCAGAAATTTGTTGTCTATATTGAATTTTCAAACTGTTTAACCGATTTTCATAAAATTTTGAACGATTACAGTAGGTAATTTTTCCAACTTGATTGAATTGATTTTGAGAGGAACAAACATTCAGAGATATTCAAATGAAAAAATTCCTAAGCTAGTCAATAATATTATGTATCTTTCCATTTGTCCAGTTATTATCTTCTCTTTATACTCAGCTTATTAAATAAAATTAAGCAATTTCCACACAATTCACAAGGTCACACTAATGGTATCATTACACAAATTATATCAGAACAGCACAATACATGAAATGGTTTCATTATTTTCATTTTTGAACATTATTCCCATTCACTACCATCAACAATTCATTAGTAGCTAGTTAAGCTTGCTATTATATCGTCGTCGACAGAAAATATATTTTAGTTGGCATCAATTTACAAAAAAGAGCATAAAAAATCGTAAAATATAGATAATATTCTTTCGGTACGTAATTGTTACAATTTCGATATCTTTCGTGTGAAAATAGAAAAGTTGTAGAATAGTTCTGTAAATTCTGACAACATTGATTATATTTTATAATTAGATTTTTGCAAACAAAATTGCCAATTTTAGTCTAAATTTATAATTTTCTGACAAGAAATGAAGATCTTTACCTACCTATCCAACATTTTTAAAGAAAATTCAATTCGATTTTTAAACATATTACAGATGGCGCTGATCACTTTCAAAATAAATGGGAAACAATATGAAGGTAACATTCCGTCTTGTGAAAGTTTAATACTCAATTATTTCCAAGTTTTCAACTGAAGTTTCTCAGGAAAGTTTAAAAATAAATCATTTGTCTGTTTTAGTCGTTCTAGATAGATATTTTATATAAAACTTTATATTGTATGCTTATAAAAAGAAATCTACGAGTTCTGAAACAAACCTTTTACCAGTACCTAACGTACCTGAAATTTAATTTATTTAAGATAATCTTACAAAATAAATACTGACAAAAACAGTTTCCTCGTTTTAAATTTAAAGCCTTTCAAATAAAATGTATAAAAAGCTAAACTTAATCCAAATATTTGTTACCTACGCACTCGAAAGTATAGGTACATAAAAAGGTAGTATATAACTTAGACATGATTAAAATCATTAGACTTACATTCCAATTTCTCTTTAGCCGATGGTAGATACGGTCCAGAAGTATCTCTAAATGACTACATAAGAAGTGAAGTAACATTAAGTGGTACTAAAGCCATGTGCCATGAGGGAGGTTGTGGGGCCTGCATCGTGAGTGTCCAAGCGTCACTACCACCTAGCTATGAAGTTAAGACGTTTGCTGTTAATTCGGTAAGGAAACTTCTAGAAAGTCTTACATGTTATTGGTTAAATGGTTATTTAAATGAATGTCAATACTAGGATAAAAACCTGTGCAAAATTCCTATTTCTCCGGCACCAAATTCTCAGTCTATAAATCGAACAGTTTTTTACGATTCCATCCGCCGATTATATCATCTCATAAACCTTATAAAAATTAAAAGTATGTCATACGAAAGAATCGTATTTAAATATTTCAGTGTCTAGTTTCCATTTTGTCGTGTCACGGATGGGAAATCACGACGGTAGAAGGAATAGGAAACAGGATAATTGGCTATCATGAAATTCAGAGTAGACTGGCCAAATTTAACGGTACTCAGTGTGGTTACTGCACTCCTGGTTGGGTTATGAACTTTTACAGGTAAATGAGAGTAATATACAAATAATAGAATTGTTAAGTCCTAAATTAAATATTGGTAATTGTTTCTGTTTATGACGTCTAGTCGTTTTTACCACGTCGTCGCGAGTAAATAATTCATTGAAATCTTTTACATATTTTATATTTATTTTAAAAGATAATCATGGTCTACTATATTTCAAATCTGTTTTTCAGTCTTTACATGTCTAAAAATGGAAAGCTAACAGCAGAAGAAATTGAAAATTCATTTTCTGGTAACATATGCAGATGTACTGGATATAGACCAATTGCTGATGCTTTTAAGAGTTTTGCCACTAATCCTGGCCAAAATATTGATAAAAAACTTAAAGATATAGAAGATTTAGATTTATTCAATACATGTGGTGTTAAATGTAAAGAAAATTGTCACCATAAGAAATGTTACAATGCTAATGATAGTTTCAAAGATAATGATTGGTGTATTCTTAATAAAGATGATAATGAAGTAAGGGTATTACAATCCCAAAAATATAAATGGTCTAAAGTGTATAGTTTACGACAGGCGTTTAAAGCTATGAATGAATCTGATAATTATAAATTGATTGCTGGTAATACTGGACAAGGTAAGTGAACTAAAAAAATAATATTATAAGTAGTTTCTAAAGTAACAAATTACATATGGTCGGATCGAATTGAATTTGAGCAGATAATATTTCATATACCTAATTAAAATATCATACATAATATGTAGTGTCCTTTGAAGTAAATATGTATTAAATGATGCTTTAAATTAACACAAGCTAATTCACCAGGTGTCTACCACGTCACAAGTTATCCAGATAATGTGATCGATATATTCAGTATTGCTGAACTAAAGGGTCACACACAAGATGTGAACCTAATACTAGGAGCAGGAACAACACTTACTGATATGGTTGAAATATTTCAACAGTTATCATCAGAAAATGAAGACTTTGCGTATTTGAAAGAATTTTGCAACCACGTGGATTTAGTGGCCCACATTCCTGTTAAAAATGTAATGTATTCAATTATTTAAATTATATAAAGGTTAAAAGTTAAAGTATAATGACCATTTTATTTTATAGATTGGAACAATCGGTGGGAATTTGTATCTTAAATATTTAAATAACGAATTTCAATCGGACCTCTTTGTTCTGTTTGAAACGGTTGGTGCTATGGTAACTGTTGGTTAGAACATTTTTGCTTTCTACTATACATATTAAAACAATTTAAAAGTATATCTAAATATAAATTATATTTATAATTTTAGCAGCTAGTATGAATGAAAGTAAAATAATGAGCTTAGAGGACTTTTTGAAATATGACATGAGGACAAAAATAATTTTAAATGTTGTTCTACCACCTCTGCCAAGCTACTGCTGCATTAAAACTTACAAGGTACTCTATAGGAAAATAATTTATATTACGGATTTGAGATAAGTCATTTTTATAATAATAATTTCTAAAATATTTCAGATTATGCCCAGATCACAAAATGCTCATGCAGCTGTTAATGCTGGATTTTTCTTCAAATTTATAAAGGACAGTCGAGTTTTAGAAAATATAACGATGGTATTTGGTGGAATATCGTCTCTATTCACACACGCTATTCAGACAGAAACTATTTTAAAAGAAAAAGATCCATTCACGGATAAAGTCCTGCGAAGAGCACTTAAAACTTTATATGACGAAATGATTGTAGAAACGGCGCCAACGGAACCATCGCAGACTTATCGGAAATTACTAGCTGTTTCTTTGTTTTATAAAGTAACTAGAATAATTTATTTGATATAATTAAAACTCATTTGCGATACTTACGATAAAATACTTAAATTATTTTAGGCAATCCTTCATCTATGTCCTGATGATAAATTAAACCCCAGATATAAATCTGGGGCAGAAGTCATAAAGAGAATAATATCACAAGGAACCCAAATGTACGAAACTGATAAAACCATTTGGCCTTTAAACCAACCTATACCAAAACTGGAAGCATTACTACAATGTAGTGGTGAAGCGTTATTTGCAAATGATTTACCGAAACAAAATGACGAAGTATTTGGTGTGTTTGTAACTGCTGATGTGCCTGCCGGTAGTATTATTAAGAAATGTGATGCAAGTGAAGCCTTGGTAAGTATTGCACTTTTTATAAATAAAAATGACATATTTCATTAAAAAAAAACACCTTTTGCATTTGCTATATTTACAGTTTTACAATACGACTTAACCTAAGCTTACAATATTGTTCAAATATAATATTATTATAGACTCTACTAAATTAACTATTCGTTTTCTTAAGTAATTTAAGTAAGTATTATATTTTAGAAATTACCTGGGGTAACCGTTTTTTATTCAGCGAAAGATGTTCCCGGTGAGAACACATTCACACCTCCAGCTATTCCATTAACAGCTGATAAAGAAGAAATATTATGTTCCAAAACTGTTAAATATCATGGACAACCTGTGGGAATCATAGTTGCAAACAATCAAAAGCTTGCTACTCGTGCTGCGAAGCTAGTGAAAGTTGAATATGAATCCATCAATACCAATAAACCACTTTTAACAATAGCAGATGTTCTGAAATCGCCTGAAAAAGAAAAAAGAGTGAAAACGTTTAAAATAATTGAACCTACAGAAACTGGGAAGGATGTTAAATTTGTTATATATGGTGAAATAGATATGGGGTCTCAATATCATTATTATATGGAAACTCAAACTTGTGTAACAGTGCCAAATGAGGATGGTTTAGATGTATATGCAGGGACGCAGTGGTTAGATGCGACTAGTATAGCTGTGGCAAATTGTTTAAATGTACCTCTGAATCGGTAAGTTGATTTTACTTTTGAAGTAGTTATCATAATAATTAGTTAAATGATAATTGTTTCTATGAATATTGTATTTTAAGTTAAAACAAAACATTACTTGTGCTAGACACATTGCAATTTTATGAGCTCACAATAATTTTATAATAGCATACTTTATGATACTTAATTACATTTAATTGTATGTGATTTTAAAAGAGTCCTTGAAAAGTCCTTTAAACAAAAAAATGAAGTCTTATAAAAAATTATCATAATATAGCATTATTATTTTTTAATATCAAAAAAGATCTGAAAGCATTTCCTTATCCATTATTTCACGTTTTTCCTTCCAGAGTGAACGTAACCGTCAAAAGAGTAGGAGGTGCTTACGGCGGCAAAATAACAAGATCGTTACAGGTCGCGTGTGCTGCTGCAATCGTATCGCATTTACTAAACAAAACGTGCAGATTTGTTCTGTCTTTGCAAGACAATATGAAGATTGTTGGAAAACGAGCGCCTACGTACTGTAACTTTGAGGTATTTATACAAAATACTACAAAATTATTATTCAAAACCTTTCATTTGACAGAAATGGAAGACGAGAGACATCTGCTTTCAAATAAAAAAAGATTCATCAAAATCGGTTCACCCAGTCGAAAGTTCTGAGGTACCAAACCCAATAAAAAGACAGTCGAATTGAGAACTTTTTTTTTAAATCAGTTGACAAGTTTTAGCAGAACTAATAAACGAAATCATTGATACAGGTTGGCGTGAATAAGCAAGGGGAAATTCAGTATTTAAAACTGAAATACTATCAAGATTTGGGCTGTGCAGAGAATGAAATGATAGCTGGTCTTACTTTGGGACATATTATTGGCAACTGTTATACCACTAAGCGATGGACGTTTGAAACTTATACAGTTTTTACGGATACGCCTTCCACGACTTGGTGTAGAGCACCAGGTAAAAATATCTAATATATCACTTATAATTGCTTTAAATTAATTATTATCTGGTCCATTATCTGTTATTTTATAATTTTTAGGCCCAAAGGCCAGAGCTTGTTGTAGTAACTGCTGAAGTTATCAATAAACTTTATTTTTGCATTGTTTCCTTAAAAAAAAAACCAAAACTCGAATAAACCTGTTTAATGTCAGTTTTTAAAATAAGTTACCTAAATAATACGAAAATAATAACTTTTATTAATTTTATATACATGAAATTTTAGGTTCAATGGAAGGTATTGCAATATGTGAATATATAATGGAGAAAATTGCTTACACATTAAAAAAAGATTCTATCGAAGTTCGTGTAATCAACATGAAAAAAGACGATCCGCTACCAGAATTAATAAATCAATTGAAAACAGACTCTGACTTCCACAATAGAGAGTTAATTGTACAGCAATTTAATAAAGAAAACAGATGGAGGAAGCGTGGCTTAAGAATAATGCCAATGACTTATGAATTATTTTACATAGGTCCATATAATGCCTTAGTATCTATTTACCATGCTGATGGCACAGTTTCTGTAACACATGGTGCTATTGAAATGGGTCAAGGGGTTAATACTAAAGTAGCTCAAGTGTGTGCTTATGTACTTGGAATTGATCTAGATAACATTTCTATAAAACCTAGTAATAGTTTTACTTCCCCTAATTGTATGGCGACTGGAGCGAGTGTTGGTAGCGAATGTGTAGCATATGCTACTATGAAAGCTTGTGAGATACTTCTAGAAAGATTAAAACCTATTAGGGATGAATTAGATAAACCAGAATGGAAGGAACTAATACAAAAAGCACATGCTTCAGGAATTTACTTACAAGCGTCTTATATGTATTCTAGTAATGAGCCTGTTAAACCTTATGATATTTATGGAGTAGTAGCTTTAGAAGTAGAAGTCGATTGTTTGACTGGAAACCATGAAGTTAAGAGAGTTGATCTTCTTGAAGATACTGGAAGAAGTTTGAGCCCTGAAATAGATGTAGCTCAAGTAAGTATATTGCACAATTAAATAATAATATTTGTCAGAAATAGTAGAGTTTTTGCGAATTCACAGAACAAATTTTTGTTAAGAGCCTAAGCCTTGATTAATCGATTGAACGGAAGTGTAGAATAAGAATACATATTTATGAAAAATATGTTTTTTTAATGAAACTTGTCTTGAGTATTGTAAAATGTAACAATAAATATTTAACAAAGAAAACAAAGCATTTGTAAGTAAGAAAGAAAGCATTAATTAATATTATGATCACGAAAATATCTATAATCGATTTTTTAAACAAAGATTAAAATGAAAAGGCTTTATTAAAATCTAAGGGAGTTTCGCAAAAATATGATGAAATCAATTATTTTGTACAGATTGAAGGGGCGTTTGTAATGGGATTGGGTTATTGGACATCGGAGAAATTAATCTATGACAAGAATACGGGCGAACTTCTGACGACTCGCACTTGGAATTATAAGCCCCCTGGTATTAAGGATATACCAGCTGATTTTAGGGTATATTTTAGAAGAAATTCGACGAATTCCTGTGGTGTTTTGCAATCTAAAGGTAAGAAAATGTGGAAAAAAATTGGTTTTGCGTGGTGTTATTAATTATGCTTCCTGTATCTGATTTTAGCTTATTTCTTATTAAAATACCTGTCTATAAATGGCGAACGTGTTTTTTTTTTAGTAAATGATAAGTATAGTACAAATTATGTTGTTTAGTGCATGCATGATAGTTTTTAAATCTTTGTTAACAAAAATCTCTAACAAGATTATCATGTTATAGTAGTACGTATAATATTAATTGATCTAGAAATGTACCCTTATAGATAATAAGTATTGTTTTATTATCTGTATTACTGAACCATTTCCAAAATTCTTAAGGGCTGATGACCTAATTTTAAAGTGTTTTAACGTAAATTTGTGATAAGTTTGCATACATTAGTCATATTTATTGTGAAAATATCACGAATAAGATAAGATGTATTTTCAAATGCACTGTTTTCATGAACTTAAATCAGCAACCGGAGAACCAGCCCTTTGCTTAGCTGCAGTGATAACACATGCTTTCCGAGACGCCATATCTGCCGCGCGTCTCGATGCAGGCTATGAAGAACAATGGGTGGATATTGGTATGTATTGGCAATATCATCATCATTATCATCATCATCATCATCAGCCCATATACGTTACAGCTCGAACACGGGCCTCCTATGAGGGTACAGGCCATAATCCACCACGCTGGCCAAGTGCGGGTTGACATGTCTCATGTCGTCGTTTTGATTCTTCGACATGTCGGTTTCCTAACGATGTTTTCCTTCGCCTTAACATTACCACTGCTTTGAGCAATGGTAATGTTAAGGTGCGAGGTAAGATGGTGTTGTGGTGGTGATGAAAAATCAAATAATCAAATTATAGATTTGAAGTCCGAGGTACTCACCACTGAGCCACCAATGATTTTCTTTTATTGACGATGTTTTAACGAATTTAAACGCACTTTTTAAATGTCTGCAGAAACATTGCATAGTGGAGAGATTTGGTTTTTGTTTGTCATATTTTATAAATTAACAAAAGCATCACCCTTCTGTTTTCAACATTCTTGCACTAATAAGTAGCTAATATTGTTCACGAGTCTTTTTAAAATACATCATTCACCATCATAAACTTACCACACATATGCATCTCTGCTATATTTCAAGAACTCAAAACTATATATTTCTGTCACGTCAGTCTCAACTGGCCTCTAATTGAACAATAGCGACTGTTAGCTTTGAAACGAAACGACAAAGCTCGGTTTCCCTGAACTTAACACAATTATTGTCTTTGAAATCTGAATATATTTCAAACAATACGTTAAACAATATGCTATAGGCCTTAGGGTTAGAAGACTGAGGGCAGCTTCCTACGTCTAGTCTAACAATACATACGAGTAATATAATACTTATTATCTAAACGAATAGATATTATAATATCTTTTTGTAACGATTTATCATCCTTTCAGAAAGCTAGATTTTCCTAGTAACAAGCCCTTTTTAGGGTTCCGTAGCCAAAATGGCAAAAACGGAACCCTTATAGTTTCGTCATGTCCGTCTGTCCGTCTGTCCGTCTGTCCGTCTGTCACAGCCGATTTACTCGGAAACTATAAGTACTACAGTGATGAAATTTGATGGGAATATGTGTTGTATGAACCGCTACAAAAATATGACACTAAATAGTAAAAAAAAGAATTGGGGGTGGGGCCCCCCATACATGTAACTGAGGGATGAAATTTTTTTTTTCGATGTACATACCCGTGTGGGGTATCAATGGAAAGGTCTTTTAAAATGATATAAAGTTTTCTAAAAAACATTTTTCTTAAAGTGAACGGTTTTTGAGATATCAGCTCTCAAAGTCGTAAAAAGTATGTCCCCCCCCCTCTATTTTTATAACTACGGGGTATAAAATTCTAAAAAAAATAGAGGTGATGCATGCTAATTAACTCTTTCAACGATTTTTGGTTTGATCAAAGTATCTCTTATAGTTTTTGAGATAGGTTGATTTAACTGTAATTTATTATATTTGCTGCTACGGAACCCTTTGTGCGCGAGCCCGACTCGCACTTGGCCGGTTTTTATTCAAATAATTTTAATACATCTTTCTAATACATTAGTTTGTACAAGATTTCTAGGGAAAGAAAATTGCGTAGAAAATGCAATAGCATATACTGGTCTTACCAAAAAACAATTTAAACACAGTCTAACTTTAAACCAGGGATCTGTCACTTTAATAGTTGCCTATGTGAAATACGACAAAACCAGATTAAAGAGAACCCGCGCTTAAAGTTAACCCTGTCTAAAATTGTTTGTAGTAAGACAGTATATCTTTTAATACGCATGTTTAACAGTTTGCATGAAAACGAAACAAGTCTTTTTTTTCTACAAAAAAATTGTTTTTTATCACATCTTTTATTTCTAAGAAGTGGGTAATGAATTAAATTAATAATTCAGGTGAAAAATAACTCAAATAAAAATCTCTCTAATATATTTTCTTTCAGAATATCCGTGTACCATCGAAAACCTGTATATGGCTGTTGGTCACAAGCTGGAACATTTTAAATTAAAATAATATTATACTTGCTTATACATTGACCGCCTCCTTGGTACAGTGGTTGACATGTGAGCGTAGAACCGAGGAGACGATTCGATTCCCAGCGGAGACGAAGAAAAAAATGTGTCGGTCTGGTAGGACACAGAAGGCTGATTCACCTACTTGTCCCTAAAGAAAATTGATCAGTGAAACAGATGTATAATGCATCTGCCCCTTACCCCACTAGGGGACATGGGACTTCACTTTTATGCTTAAACATAATATTTTTGAACATTTTTTGTGTTAGATAAAGCTTTTTTCCTATTTATTAGTTTGTAAAAAAGCAGTAGTAATAGATGATCCAATTTCTTTATAAATATGTTTAAAACATACCACTTATAATAATTCTGTAAGCTATAATTAAAATAGTAGAATTCGTTTTAATAAAGGAGTGTGATTAAATATATTACGAGTTTTATTTCTTTTATAATAAAGTTTCAACCTATTATTATATCTAAACGCCAAGGGTTGGCTTTGAATTGAAAATAATTACTGAAAAATAACAAAAACCCACATATTACAGCTGATATTTTTTACTGTTTTATTAGTGACTTCGAAACTCTGAAATACCGATTTAAATTGCTTTTGTGTTTAAAATAACTAACACTCAGGAATCTTTCGATACATTTTTACGAAAAAGTTTTATATCTATAATTCTTTTTTTGTTGCTAAATAACATTTTTACATATTATAATATTAATTTCCCATCAATGCTGTAAAATGCTATAAGTATAAGTAGTAGGTAATTTCATAAAAATGCAGATTCGAAATGCCCTATATGAAAATATAAGGGCTAAAACATACAATTACTCTATACGTTTAAAAAAATTTAATATGCCACAAATCCAACATACCTATTTGTTCAAATGGAACGTGTAATTTTATTACAAAAACATAAAAACGAAATTACAAGGCAACTTCAAACAGTATTGGAAAACCAGCCTACTTTTAAATTCAAACACGCCTCATCCATTGACACTTGTACTTAAGTTATAAAAGATTTCATAGCTATTTATTATTAGTAGAGTTCCGTAAAGTTTGGATAAAACACAAAATATATAAAAATTTATGAAAGAATTGAAATTTTAACTTAAGAATTTATTTAAATTTATTTCCAAGTAAGTTTACTTATTATTTTCTTCTATTTAGTTAGATTAATAGATAGTTTAATAAAAAAAAATATTTTATGAAATTTGGAGTAGATAATAAACTTAAAATGTATCGTTTTCAACTTAGTTAGACTACAATTTACTTAAATAAATTTTCTAATCTTTATGCTCTATTCTACGTTTATTGCAAAATAATATATTTTATAACCCGATTGAGAAAATTGGCACCTTTAAAACACTCAATACGAAGGCGGTACCTGTACAGTCATGAAATAAACTATTAAAATAATGTTATAAATAAGCAGTCATAGCTTATAATCACAAATGCTTTGCAACCCATGTTTGTAACAGGATTGATATAAAAATATAGAGTTAATAAATAAATATTTATTTTTTTAAATGTTTAATGTTAATACATTCTAATTCTTTTATTGAAATATTTCCACAAACTTTACATTAAAGATCCGAATAACAAAAGCCATGTCTTTTCAACTCCCATAAATATTTTTTTAAATAATAATATAACCTATCACTTAACAAACTTGTGCTACCGACTGTACTCTGGACCACGCCCTTTGGTACTTACCGTTGCAATATTTCCCGAGTATTCTGACAGCCGCTTGACTATACGGTATAGAGGTCTGATACGTATGTATTTTATTAATTATTAAAAAAGTATTAATTATAATAATAAGTTTTATAACATTTTAATAAAATCTCAAACTAGTAAAGGATTGCGAACGTAAATCAAACCCAAAATGTAAAAAGATATTTAGGAGGTCAGATATTTTTAATAATAAAATTTATTGTGAATGTATTTTTACTCCACAAAAATACATACTCTATTTATACATAATTTCATACCTATAAAAGCAAATTTAGAGCTTAAATAATAGGTTGACCCATGGTTAACCCCTTGGATAGGAAGATCAGTAGGTACATAGATACTATAGGTAAATTATATCGTATTAGTCATAGGGTCTGTTTATTTATACAATATATATCCTGGTTTATATCTTTACGGGTAGATTTTTATATAAACAATTCTTATTTTTTATTAAAAATATAAAAATAAATTTTTGACTCTAGGATCTCTACATCCAATATACTCTAGTGAAACTAGGTTCAACTAAACCACCAAAATTGGCGAATATACGTTATAATACTAATTACATATACCTAGCTGTAGAAGATCGCCGACGTTGCAGTTTCAGCGTATTGCGTATTGTGACGACGTTTGACCTCAATTCGGCGACTCGTTTTATTTTAAATTAATTATTTTTTCATTCTATATTCGATCGTCGAATGCATTAGAATATTTTTAGATTTAATTATTTTATTGTAATTTCTTTATTAATTAAAGTATTAGAAAGTTTTTGGTTTTTTTTCCAATCTGTGGCTGTCGCATACTTATTTGGCGCAGTCGGTAGGATATCCGCAAGTAGTATTCAAGACTAATTATCTTACATCGATATAACTATACGTCGAGAAGCTACTTTGGGGGCTTTCAAGCACCGGCATCGGATATCAAGAATCTACAGGTTTGCAACAGCCCAGGGGAATCCAAACTTCGATTCACGGAGAGAAACCAGAAAATGCAGTATATGTAAGTACACTTGAATTGCTCTCGTGTTGCTTCCTTTATTCCTAAGTGTATCCTTTAGCACAAAATTTATCACCCTAGAGCCTTTAGGTCGCGGGACCCTGAATCGCGTCAGGCCCGCCAACGTGTAGTAGATAACAATAGAGATACAGATTTAGATAATAGTTTATTTTTAGATAATTTATTCGATTTAGAAATGGCACATCCTAGAGACCCGGACACAATTTTTAAAGCCCTTCGCTTAGTTCCCGATTTTGACGGAAACCCCAACATTTTACCTAGGTTTATTAGGATATGCGATCAAGTAGTTGTGCAATACTTAAGCACCGAACCGGGTAGCGAGTTTTCAAATTTGTGCTTGCTGAATGGTATCCTTAACAAAATAACTGGGACCGCAGCATGTACAATTAATTCTAATGGTATACCGGATAGTTGGTTAGGTATTCGAAGTGCTCTGATTAATAACTTTTCTGATCAACGCGATGAAACCGCCTTGTACAATGACCTCTCCTTAACGACGCAAGGTAGTAGAACACCACAAGAATTTTACGAACATTGTCAAACTTTGTTTAGTACTATTATGACCTACGTGACGTTACATGAAACTATTCCCACTACCATTGAAGCGAAACGCGATTTATATAAGAAAGTGACGATGCAAGCGTTTGTACGAGGACTTAAAGAACCTCTAGGTTCCCGTATACGCTGCATGCGCCCTCCTACTATCGAAAAGGCGCTCGAATACGTCCAGGAGGAGCTTAATGTGATGTACCTCCAATCGCGAAACGACTCGACTAAAAATCAACCAACTCCTAAGATTAACCTCACACAACCCTCGTTATCTTTTACACCCCCGCGTCTACAGAATCATCAATTACCATTCAATTTACAGGCCCCTATGGCACCACGCCCGTTTAGGCCTCCTACTCATCCGTTTAATCAAAATCGTATGCCCACTAATACGCAAAGAATGTTCGCTGCACCTCCACCTAACTATAATCCTCGTAGTAATGTATTTAAGTTACAACCACGCCATAGTTCACCACAGGCACAAGGCCCTCAGCCTATGAGTGGGGTACAACGATTCACTCCTAAAGAATTGCCTCCAACTAATAGGATGAACACGGGCCATGATTGGAGTAAATTTGGCAATCCACCACCATCCAATTATTTTAAATCCCGTGAACTTAACTTGAACGACTCCGCGGCTTATAATGACTTTTACTACGGTTACGGTGGTTATTATCAAGAACCTGACTATACGCAGTATTATGACTACTCTGATAATGGACTTACTCAAGAACCCGTCTATGACATGACGTATTACGATACTACTGTGAACAACCCACCACATGACGACTATCAAACGCAGTTAGGACCTAGTCAAACCGAACAGGATTTTCAGGAGGATTCGAATTCACTAAAACCAAGATAGAATTGAATCTTCAAACTCAAAGACAGTTACCATATATCCAGATTAGGAACCCACCTTTGAAATTACTTATTGATACGGGTGCTAACCAATCCTTCATAAGCCCTGAAGCTGTCGAGAAATATTTTGCAAATTATCCTCTCAATTTCGATCCTTTTGAAGTAACCAATATACATGCGACCAGTAGGAATAACTATTCAATCACTTTACCATGTTTCGATGAGTTTAATGACCCTGATAGTATGAAGCTTTTCATATATCGATTTCATGACTACTTCGACGGACTTATAGGTTTAGATTTATTAAGCGGTTGGGAGGCTCGAATTGATTTAAGAGAAGGTAAACTGTTAACTCGTTCTGCGTCAAATCCTATTATGATGTACAACTCTTGCAACGTGAACTTATACGAAGATATAATTCCAGCGAGAACTTCTAAAATCATTCGTATTCCCGTAGATACGATTGATGGTGATGTACTCGTTAGGGAGCAAGTACTCTGTAATTGCATTATTCACGAATGCATTACTACTATTAAGAACAACCGTGGTTATTTGGAGATTGAGAATCCTACACCGAATGACGTCATATTTTCATTAGATACACCGGCCCACGCAGAATTATTTAATGTTGAGTGCATGCGTACTCAACAATTAAACTCACGCGCACGCGATGTCATTTCACGTTTACGAACGGATCACTTGAACGAAGAGGAAAAAGCTAATTTTATTAAGCTTTGCTCTCGCTATTCTGACGTTTTTTACATTGAAGGGGAAGCTCTCACCTTTACGAATAAAATTAAACATCGAATAAGAACTACTGATGAATTGCCGGTTCATACAAAGAGCTACCGATATCCATTCGTACACCGTCAGGAAGTAAGGGACCAGATCAAGAAAATGTTGGAACAGGGTATAATACGACCATCTGAATCTGCATGGAGCTCACCCATTTGGGTAGTACCAAAGAAGATAGATGCATCTGGTAAGCAGAAATGGCGTCTTGTGGTTGATTTTCGAAAAGTCAACGAAAAAACGCTAGATGATAAATATCCTATTCCCAATATAAGTGATGTTCTGGATAAGTTAGGGAAGTGCCAGTACTTCACCACACTTGATTTGGCGAGTGGATTTTATCAAGTGGAGATGGATCCACAGGATATAGAGAAGACAGCATTTAATGTTGAACACGGTCATTTTGAATTTCTACGTATGCCTATGGGACTCAAGAATTCTCCGTCCACATTTCAGCGAGTAATGGACAACGTCTTGAGAGGGCTACAAAACGAGATATGCCTGGTCTATCTCGACGACATAATAGTGTTCAGCACATCCCTACAGGAGCACATGATTAATCTTGAAAAGGTTTTTCAGAGACTTAGAGATTCAAACTTCAAAATTCAGATGGATAAATCTGAGTTTCTGAAGCTTGAAACAGCTTATCTTGGACACATCATCAGTAAGGATGGAATCAAACCAAATCCTGACAAGATAGCGGCTATTAGAAAATACCCCATCCCTAAGACACCTAAAGAGATAAAACAATTCCTAGGCCTACTTGGTTATTATAGGAAATTTATTCCAGATTTCGCTCGCACTACTAAGCCACTCACTCAATGTTTGAAGAAAGGAAGAAAAATCAGTGTCGACAATGAATACATAAATTGTTTTGAGAAATGCAAAAGTCTCTTAACTAACGACCCCATCCTGCAATATCCTGATTTTACCAAGGAATTTGTACTAACAACGGATGCATCAAATGTTGCTATTGGAGCCATCCTATCACAGGGTCCAATTGGGTCAGATAAACCCGTGTGTTATGCATCGCGAACCCTAAACGAAAGTGAGATGAACTACAGTACAATCGAAAAGGAACTGCTTGCTATAGTATGGGCTACAAAATACTTTAGACCCTATCTATTTGGTCGAAAGTTTAAGATCATAACCGACCACAAGCCACTACAATGGATGATGAATCTGAAAGAGCCGAATTCACGTCTTACAAGATGGCGACTTAAACTGAGTGAGTACGATTTTACGGTAGTCTATAAAAAAGGTAAAATTAACACCAATGCCGACGCTCTTTCCCGTGTAGAAATTCACACTAAAGACGTAATGTCTTTGATAGATGAAATTGACGAGCTTAATTCAATTATGGGAAATCCATCCGATACCATACGAGCTCAAGCTAATTCATCTACTGAGACTGTTCACACTAGCAATGAGAATCCAATTTTGGAGATCCCTATCACAGACGAACCACTCAATAAATTCAATAGACAAGTACACTTTACGATCGTGAATGGTGTTAAAAAGCGGCCTCAGGTAACTAAACCATTTGATACTCACACGCGCATTAGTATTCAATTATCAGAATCTAATTTAGAGGAAGACGTAATCAACGCCGTCAAAGAATACGTAAATCCAAAGGTAAAAACCGCCCTGTTAATTACTCCTCCATTGGGAATGTATTCGATTATCCCGATACTACAAGATAAATTTAGAAGTTCATCCATGAATCTTGTGTTAGTTAAAATGGAATTGGAAAATGTCAAGGATTATCTTCGTCAACAGGAAATTATCCGCCACTACCATGACGGAAAAACCAACCATAGAGGAATAAATGAATCCTTTTTGGCTTTATCCCGGAAGTATTACTGGCCAAAGATGAAGGAACACATAACAAAATTTATAAGTGAGTGTACACTATGCGGACAGGCAAAGTATGATAGGCATCCCGTTAGACCTCAGTTTAACATTGTACCACCAGCTACCAAGCCATTTGAAATAGTTCATATAGATTTGTTTACAGCAGAAGGCGAGAAATACTTAACATTTATAGACGTTTTCACTAAATACGGTCAAGCTTACCACTTACGTGACGGAACAGCTGTTAGTATACTACAATCCCTCTTACATTATTGCACGCATCATGGTATTCCTTTAACCATCATAACGGATAATGGGACCGAGTTCACCAACCAACTGTTTATGGAATTTACGAGATTACATAAGATCAACCATCATAGAATATTAGCTCATTCTCCTAACGATAATGGAAATATCGAAAGGTTTCATTTGACTATCCTTGAACACCTTCGGCTTCTTAAATTACAACGTAAAGAAGAACCTATTATTAATCTTATGCCTTATGCAATTATAGCTTATAATAGTAGTATACATAGTTTCACACGATGTAGGCCCTTTGACTTATTAACAGGACATTTTGACCCCAGAGACTGCATGGACATTGACTTTACACAGACATTATTACAACAGTATGTCCAAAATCACAGAGACCAAATGACAAAAGTATATGACATAATTAACTCTTCATCCCTTGCTCACCGTACCGAATTAATGGATAATAGAAATAGAACTCGCGAACCTGAAATAGAATACGCACCCCAACAACAGGTTTTTATTAAGAACCCCTTTGCTAGTCGACAAAAAACTGCCCCTCGCTATACACAAGATACAGTTTTAGCTAATCTACCCATTCATATATATACGTCGAAAAAACGCGGCCCTGTAGCAAAATCAAGGTTGAAACGTATACCTAAAGCGGCCAATTTGTTACAGGATTCTGCTAATGACGGTTCTTCCATTGACGCGACCTCAAGAGATAAAACTTGAGAACCTGGATGACGGACCAGGGTTACTACCCTACAAACTTGGACTTATGAGACTTACGACACACCATCATACATTTCTTCAGTACGTAAACTTGACTGACATAGAGAGTAATATCCACTCGATGCAATCTCAACTACTAAGCTACCAAGACCGGTTAACGAACGACACCTTTCCAATATATGAAATTCAGATATTATATCTTTCTAACAAGCTTGACAAAGTTCTTAAGCAGTTACGATCTTTGGAACCGAATCGCGTTAAAAGAGGTCTTGTAGATGGATTAGGTTCAATCATCAAAGGAATAACAGGAAATTTAGATCAAACTGACGCTTTAACATATAATAGGGCTATTAAAACGCTAGAAACCAATCAGAATGAAATAGTTAAAGAATTTAATAATCATATTAGTATTAACAAGGAGTGGATGTCCAAGCATAGTAGTGTGTTAACCCAAACTTTAGAAAACCAGATCAAAATTAACACCACATTGAACTTGATTACCAATAGTGATGTACGTAGAGAAGAAAGTCTAGTTAAATATGCCAAGTTTGCACAACTTCTAGAAGTGTTGACTAAAAATGTAGAGGACCTAACTCAGGAATTACTTAGGATAGAAAATAGTTTAGCTTTTATTCGTGCTTCGAGCACGCATCATTCGATGATAGATAATATAGATATATTAGAATCAATAGTTAGTAGATTAAAAGTAATTTACGGTAGAGAGCAGATTTTAGATTTAGAACTTAGAGAATATTATGATATTATTATTCCGGCATCATATTATGTCGATAGGAATATAGTGTTCGTTTTTAAGTTTCCCATAGTATCTAGAGATAATTATGACTTTTATAGGTTATCCATAGTTCCTAATAAACACGCCCAAGCCCTTATACCATCCTTTCCTTTCATAGCAACTAACGAGTTGTCGTTCGTGTACATAGAGGCAGAATGCCCGAAGTTGAAAAACTGGTATCTCTGTGGTAAAGCGATTGTTCATCAAATTCGTACCAAATCTGATTGCATCCAGGAGCTTATCATCAACCGAATCCTTCAGAAATCCTGCGAACTCACTACGCAATAGAAGCCTTACATCACTTCAAGGAAGCTATCTCATCACGGTTCCTATCGGATGTCGTTTCAAGACGGAACAATTGACCATTGCTAACGACAACGATGAGATCAGAGGCCAACCCCTCAAATTAATGAATATATCCTATGATATTGGAAACCAAAAGATTGCAGCAGCCCGCATCAGCCTCAACTCCATCGATCTGCGAGGATTACACCATGTCCAAGATAAAATCCTAGTCCAGCCTCCTTTACACATTGACAGTGTGCAATCAGGTATCCTCCATCATACAACAATACCTGTCTACACTATACTTGTGTGTGCGGTCATATTGGCTCTCATACATATGACTAGAGAATGTTCCGGCGATATTTTCACTAAAGGTTTAAAATAGTCGCCGTTCCAAGGGGGGAGGAATTACATATACCTAGCTGTAGAAGATCGCCGACGTTGCAGTTTCAGCGTATTGCGTATTGTGACGACGTTTGACCTCAATTCGGCGACTCGTTTTATTTTAAATTAATTATTTTTTCATTCTATATTCGATCGTCGAATGCATTAGAATATTTTTAGATTTAATTATTTTATTGTAATTTCTTTATTAATTAAAGTATTAGAAAGTTTTTGGTTTTTTTTCCAATCTGTGGCTGTCGCATACTTATTTTACTTGAAAACAATGATTTGGTATGTAAATTGTAAGGTATATTCAGACTTAATTGAGAAGAATAACCCAAAATCTTATCGTACGAATCAACTTACAGAATACAGATGGATCTGAAGATCTATCAAAAGACGCATATAACGTAAATTTACGTACGATAATAATTATAAAAAAAAATTGCATTATATATTTGCAATATTAACGATCATGAGATTCTAAACATGTGGTATAAATTAAATACGTAATATGCTTAACCATGAATACGCTGTATCGATTTAAATGCAGTTATTTTAAAAATTGCACCTTATGTCTTCTTTTCACATTTACGGTGGGAAAAAATATTTTATGGCAGCTGCTTTCATGATCACAAAAATATCAAAGGAATATGTTTTTATTTTTAAGTCTTTGCAATTATTGTTTTCTTTTATTTGAAACTTTCGTAAATTTATTCTAGAATAATTACAATCATTATTTTGTTATAAATATTTTTTTAGTCGTGAAAAAGATGAACTAAAAGCAAATGTAAATTTGCCAAATTTAATTGGATTTGTATTCCTTTTTTTTCCATAAAAAGGAAAAGCAAAACAGTTTTGTATCCACAAGTTATTATGCCTATTATATATTAAGTTATAATTTTGCCTGCCTATGATGTATGTTTCTTACTGAAATCAATAAAAAGATATTAATACTATAATCATAGTATTAAAAATAATCATTTTCAATGATTATTTCCTAGATTTTAGATCAACATGCAGCTTCGAAAGCACATGAAAATTGCAGCTGGTTGCATGGGTGCAGCCATCTTTGGGATTCTTTTCGGTTGGGTATTATTCCCGGTTATTCTTAAAGGCCAGTTGAAAAAGGTAAGAAAATATCCTATCTATATACATTTAAATGAAAGTTTTTTTCTACTAACTATACGCGTAGAAAATGAAAAAATATTTTTAAATGAAATCGTAAACGTGGGTTTAACCGTAATTAGTTTTATTTGTGCTTAATAAATAATATAATTTAATTTCATCAAGAACTTGTATTAATTTTATTGAATTGCTTAATCCTCTATGTTTTTTATAAATAATTCTGTGTGGCTTGTCTAGATAATATTTTATTATAACCTCGGTCTTTGTTTTTGCAAGTATCACCTTCTTTCAATTTTATTTTTGCACTCATAAAAAACCCAATCCTGCCCTGTTAAATATACATAGGTATTAAAAACACACCTGAATGTTCCAACCTCAATTTTCAATTTTAACACTGATTTACAAATTTGTAAAGTTTTAAAATTCTAACTATTAGATCTAGTTTAAAACTAGACCTAAATTAACATGAAAAAGGGTTTTATCTGTAGGCGTTTGCTAAAGGACTAATATTATGAGAGAACATTTTTCTTGGAGGAACCTTTGTAAACTTCGTAATGGTATGCTTCATTGTTTTTACAAATGAATAAACCCTTTGAAAGGCTCCAATTATTAACAGATTGCGGTTTCACGTGTAGGAAGTTAATAGAAAGAATTGCGAATTAAATCTGAAACCAAATCGGGTTTTGGAAGGGTGATTTTGAGATTAAATTTACCTCTCAATGGGATCGGAAATTAATGCGTGAAGCACAATTTTCGTAGTTACCTTACAATGAATGTTTAAATTTGTAATTAAGAGACGTAGAAAAAAGTTGAAATAATAATGCCACCTGCATGCAATCTCCTTTATTTAGAGAAGTCAACTCTATCTGCGAGAGACAAAGTAGAGTATTATTTATTTACTAATATGAAATATCTCTTTATAATATGCCTTCAAATATAAATATTTCGTATTATTTCCAAGGAAATGGCGCTGTCTAAGAAGACGGACGTCCGCAAAATGTGGGAGACAATACCTTTCGCCTTGGATTTTAAAGTTTATCTGTTTAACTATACGAACCCGGACGAGGTGCAAAAGGGTGGAATACCTATCGTTAAGGAGGTTGGACCTTATTATTTTGAGTGAGTATATGATGAAAACATATACGTAATAAGGCAGTAATGGCGAGGAAAACTATTATTTTTTTCAAATATTTGTTTTTTGAAGTGAAACTTCTTAAGGCGTGTTGAGAGTAAAATATCAAGGTCGCGTCATGGCAATACCGTCACGTCATGGAGTAAGGCGACGATTTTGGTTTCTTGCCAAAGAAGTTGCACTTCTGACACGTGTCGGCACACACGCTCTTTTTTTATTAAATCAGCATATGCACAATAGCCCAGATAAGCTGATAATATTATACTGAATGACTTTTTTTTTAAACTATCAACACAATATACCCGGAAATTACTGCTAAATAAAGCATATGGTAAACAATTCGGTGCGATTATGTATAAAAATCTAACATCAAAAACATTTTTTCTTTAAAATAATATACCTAATACTCTATATTACAAACACACATCGCATCAAAAATGGAAAGGACCATGATTCCAGAATCTTCTGAACTACTTTTTCCATTAAAAGACTATCCGTAACAACTCTTTGTAATAAAACGGAAAAGTTTCACAAAGTGATTTTTCCGGTCGAAGTTACTAAAAATAGTATTTGTGTCCCCTCGTCCCATTCAGTTGGGATAAAAATAAATACGCATCGAATAAAAAGTTTTCTTTATTGCACTATTATAAAGTTGTTAGAAAGTGGACAGTAAGTAGGTGATTTTGATTATTGTAATATATTTAGTACAAACATAACTTTCCGCAATATTGATAAAGTTTTTGACTACACCATATGGAACAAACTTCATTAGGCTTTCAAAAGAAGCTACAATATGTATTTCTTTGCTTCCTCAATTAATCTCATGTGAAACTGTATAATTTATATACTTAATATAGAACTGGTCACAAAATATCGTTGATTTTCAGTGTCTCTAGCATGTAATTTACAATAATAGTGGAACGAATGGCACCCGCGATTGAGGACCCACATCCGGCAGAGCAGGTAGAGCTGGGGTTCGGCTTGGTAGATGAGAACACCTATGCCGACGTGGTTGACAGCCACGTCCACAGGGTCTATACGGACGGCAGCAAGATTGAGGGTCGCGTCGGAGCCGCCCTTTCCGTATGGAAAGGTGAGGCCGAGACAAAGGCCATTAAGCTTGCGTTGCCACCGTATTGTACCGTCTATCAGGCTGAGCTCCTAGCGCTCAAAAGAGCAGTAGACATAGCCTGCAAGAGCGGAGCGGCAAAGGTCGGTGTCCTCAGCGACTCCAGATCGGCGCTCCAGGCGGTTACCCTGAGTTCCCGTCATCCCCTGGCTGTGCAAACACGGGCGGCCCTCCGAAACGCTGCATTGCAGAGGCGGGAGGTCTCCCTGTTTTGGATTAAGGCGCACGCAGGGCTTAAGGGGAACGAACGGGCAGACGAGTTAGCCAAGGAGGCCGCCCTGGGGTTGAGGAGGAAACCGGATTACGATCTGTGTCCTGTTTCATTCGTCAAGCGTATTTTGAGACAGGATACGATCAGCGAATGGGATAGGAGATACGATGTAGGAGGAACGGCCGGAGTCACGAAGCTCTTTTTCCCAAGCGCTGCTGCTGCATACAAGGTAGTCGGGAAAATAGACATCACACACCACACCACACAAGTACTGACTGGTCACGGCGGATTCGCCTTCTACTTGAACAGATTCAAGCTGAAGGATAATCCGTCGTGTCTATGTCAGCCTGGAGTTGAGGAGACGGTTCCTCACCTGTTACTCGAGTGCCCAATTTTTGCAAGCAATAGATATGCTATTGAGCAAAAATTGGGCATGGCGATGACGGGTGAGAATCTGCCTTCTGCCCTGGGGGACAAGTGTAGGGATGCGTTCCTACAATATTGTAGAAATATTGTAGTCGTAGTCAACCAAAGGAATAGTGTGTGATATTAGTTAGCTCTTTACTGTGATATAGGATTAAGTTGAGTGTTTTTGTGCCGTGTTTTTACCGAATTTTTATAATAATTTTGATTTAAATTTTATAGCATTTTAAGCAATTATGGTATATTTTAGTCATTTTATTTGTAATTTAATCCAGTATTTTTTTATCTTGTTTTAAAGTAGTATTTTATATTGTATTTTTCATTGTATTTTAATATTATTCATACAAAAAAATAAATAAAAGCAAAAAATGTCTCTGGACTATAATCCAGAGGTGGCGCGAACACCCTGTGATGACGGGTGCCTTTAAAAAAAAAAAAAAAAAATTTACAATAATGAAACATCTCGTATATTATTTGATAATAACATATTAAAAGTATGCCAAGTCATACACCTATGATTTAAAATTTAAAATGTCTTGCAAACTTGTATTGTTTTTGCTTATCACGTAATGAGAAAAACAACATGGTAGAGCAAATCACTGTAATTTTTGATACGAAACTTATATTCTTAGGTCAAAAACGTGTATTTATTTTTCAGGCCTAAATAATCAGTTATACTTAGTCATTAAAAAAAAACAATCGAATAAAACAGTTTGCGATAACGACGCCATTTTTAAATATCCTCTCAAAGCCAGAATAGCTCCGGGATCTCTAGCTTACACGTAAAATAGTTTTAATGAATAGCATGTTACATTATCAACGGATGTTCCAGAACTTTTCATATAGCAGACCCAAATGTTCGCCAAGAATGAAGGTCCATGTAACAGGTGCTCATAATCACAGCAACTAAATTAAAACAAGACCCTATGCTCGCTATATTAATGAGAAACTACGAGAACCCTTTTATTAAACACATGATACATCATGGTAGACTTGTTAGCCATACATTTACCTTTAGATAACATGCTTAATTGAATAGATGCTTTAGGTTGTGTAAATGAATATTGAGGGTTAATGTTTGGTTATTAGATGTATATCTTGGACTAGCTGTGCCCCACAGTTTTACCCGCAGTGCTTCGCTCCTATTGGTCTTCGCGTGACGATATCGGATATATAGCCTATAGCCTTGCTCGATAAAGAGGCTATCTAACACTGAAAGATTTTTTTAAATCGGACCAGTAGTTCCTGAGATTAGCGCGTTCAAACTCCACAGCTTTATAATATTAATAATAATTAAATTAGTATTATAAATAATAAAATAATAAAAATTAATTAGATTTTTCAAACAGTTACCAGCTGTTGCTTAATAAATATACATATAAAATCACACTGCATTCTTATTATCCTCATATGATCCAGAGTAATGTTCCTGGAATTATGAATGCTCATTACACATACTGCTTATATAAATAAGGCAATAATGTGTCCGTTTGTTTTATAATCATCTAAATCTACTTTTGCATGGATCAATATTGTGATAAATGAAAATATGCTAATGGATAATTACATTATTTTATTGTACCTACTTATAAACCATAATTATCAATTTTTATTGTTCAATATCGTAATTTTATGGTATATTTATGTCTGTAATAAAATTAAAAAGCAATCATGATTCATTGTATAATGTTTACATGATTTGGGATATATTGCCTTCGAGGAATTATTAACAATATTAATTTTTTCAACATTTGCTTTGGATCAACTTAAATTCGTCCCTAGACGATTCCGCATGACATGTGTTACGTCGGTATCGTTTACGGTGCAATTACATCAAACGAACATAGAGCTAGAGCAAGAGCTTTTTTACGTGATGTTTTAGTGTAAACGAAAAGTAAGAATCTTTTCGAACGCACTAAGAACAACGAAAGAATACTCTACGCCTGTTTACACTTAAAGAATTTGACATAGTGGGGTTAGAATAATTATGAGCTCGTTTGATGTAAAATCATACTTGATTGAAATGAATGACATGCAAACTACGTGCTGGCAGCTGATTGATGAAGCTTTCTATTGTTTTCCATGCAAGTAAGACAGACATTCAGCAAAATCGTTAAGATCGGTTGCTGTCATGCAAAAGCTAAGAGCGTTTCATGCACTACACTCAGACTGGGCGTGAACTGTATAAAAATGCATGATTTTATATTATAGACCCTCATGCAGCATGACAATTCACGTAAAGGCATGTCATGTTTGCATTGCCGTCTAGGGACTACTTTACGGTTTGGAATTAATCAACAAGGAAGAAATTATTGAGAATTTATTTCAAGCGACTTTCGTAAATAATCTTTAAAAAATGGTAGTCGGCAGAATATATTTGAAACATGATATTAAACACTAATTATATACTTCATTACAAACCAAACCTTTCGAAACCTTTGTCATCCCTTTCTTCATCATGTTTCTCAGAAAATATCGATGACGTGCCATTAAAATTGAAACAACGTGTCGCTAGGTACCGAATAACGAACAAAAAGGTTATTTGCTTTGATACCTACTACACTTGTCTTTGATATACAATGTAGGTCATGAAGACCGTCAAGTTTCACTAATATAACTGATTTTCGCAATTAATAACCCTAAGGGTCTGTATTTATAGTTGACATCAGCTATGTAGAAACGTGTCTGGGCTGTATCAGGTATTCAGGAAGGCTATAGGCTATACCGCCTATAGCCTTCCTCGATAAATGAACTATCTAACACCGACAGAATTTTTCAAATCGGACCAGTAGTGCCCGAGATTAGCGCGTTCCAACAAACAAACAAACTCTTCAGCTTTATAATACTAGTATAGATAGATAAAGAATTCTGAAAATGATAGAATGATGAAGAAGAGAATTTCCAAAAATCCTCTCTTAATGCTCCCCTACACTACCTAAGAAACCTTCATAACAAATTTAAACTTTCTACGATCAGTAGTTTCGACTGTGCATTGTCCGTCAGTCAGTCACAAAGTAACCAAGCAAGTAGGTTTATGTGTATCGATAATCAGTTATAACGCTACGATTAATAGCAGAGCATAGCAGCAATGTAAAGGGCAAAAATATTCCTTTTAAGAGCAGACGATGTTGAGTAAGCCAGTTCTTAATAACTCAATTCTTCCAGAGAGTGGAAAGAGAAGGTAGAGATCGAAGATCATGAAGACACAGATACTATAACCTACAAAAAGCGAGACACATTTTACTTCAAGAAGGAACTATCTGGGCCTGGTTTAACTGGTGAAGAGGAATTGGTTTTACCCCATATGTTCATGATTGTGAGTACTATTGCTATGAAAAATATAGTTAGGTAGTAAATATATTATGTCTGAAGGTCATTGATTATAATTTAAGTATTTTTATTAATTACCGATTATAACGGAGTATTTAATATGTTTGGTAAACTAAAGTCATTTTTAAATGATAAACTCAAATATATTCACACTAATACAAGTCACATAAAAATATACTTGAGGCGATGTTTTGTTTTTTTGTGAATGTTCTCAAAATCACATTTAGTATTTTCTTGTTAGAGGAAAATCTTATCAATTCGTTATGATAATATAAACATCTGTCGCTTACATTTTTGCCCTAGGACTACCGAAAGCATATATAAAAATGAATAAATGAATTGTTTTTGCCTTCTTGTATATGTAATTTCATATTAAAAGATTATGTTTTTGTTTTATTTAACGTTTGTATCGAACAAATTTAATTTGCGACCATTTATAAAAAGTCCCTCATCAGCAAAAAGTTTCGTAATTATCGATTAGCGTAGGCGTTTATGTTATTTTATTTTTTCGCCTTATGGGTCATCCCGGGATCCCAGGAATCGTCCCAGTTGCAACAGCTTAACACAAACTTACACAACTTAATGATCAATGAGCGTACTTTTCATACGATTAAAGTCATATTTGTTTCAGAGCATGGCAACAGTGGTGTCCCGCGATAAGCCAGCCATGCTAAGCATGCTAGGAAAGGCGTTTAACGGCATTTTCGATGGCCCGGAGAGCATTTTCTTGAAAGTTAAAGCGTTGGATCTCCTATTTAGAGGTGTTATTATAAATTGTGCTCGGACTGAGTTCGCTCCGAAAGCCGTCTGTACTGCACTGAAGAAAGAAGCAGCCGATAGTTTGATCTTTGAACCGAATAATCAATATAGGTTTTCGTTGTTTGGAATGGTAAGTTGTTGGACTACAGACTAATAGGTAGGTAATGGAATTAAAACATTGATATAAAATTAAAAAGAAGCGCAACTATGAGCACAACCTTCTTTTTAAAAGTTATATTACCTATACCCGTTTTGTAGTTGAAAATTATACTGTTTTTTTCTTTTAGTTTTGTTAACAAAAATTTCTTCTTAAGAGTGGTATGCAGAAAAAATATAAGCAGCCTTGTACATTGTTTTCTTTCGATAATCTTTGGCACTTCCCAACCCGAATATTATAATAGGGAAATAGGAAATAGAATATAAGAAACAAGTAAACATTTAATTACAAGTGGGATGAAATAAATATTACAAAGACACTTTTCTTTTTCTTACACTTAAAAGTAACAATTAATTATATTTTTCCAAACAGAGGTTTGTAAACAAGTATTACCAGCATTCAAATATTCACTCAGGTTATATTTACACCGAAAAATATTTTAGAACATCCTAAATAAGATTTAGCTCGTAAACAACGACTTACTTATATAATCCTAATGGCTTTCACGCAGAGATTGTTCAATGTTTTCCAAATAAAATAACAGAATAAGGTTTTTAGTCTGCATATTTGTTAGACGCAGAAAAGAAGATATGATTATATGTTTCGATGCGTAAAAATATATCTAGCTATATGCTATAAGTAACGGTAAACTTAAAGCATACTTTTAGTGTAACTAGTTAGTTTTATTATTTAGTTATATTAGTAAGGATAGTATTATAATTGCATCACTTTATATTAAGTGTAGCGATTTTCTCGGTAGATATAAACATGCTTTAGACTAAAGAAACTTAGTATGACGTTATCGCAAGACAATCGATTCAATTTTCACGATATAGTAATCATCATTTAGTATCATGTTTACTTACTCTGGACCACCTCCTTGGTACAGTGGTTGACGCGTGAGCGTAGCACCGAGGGGTCCTGGGTTCGATTCCCGGTGGAGACGAAGAAAAAAAAATGTCTTGGTCTGGTAGGACACAGAAGGCTGATCCTACTGACCTACTTGTCCCTAAAGAAAATCGATCAGTGAAACAGATGTATAATGCATCTGCCCCTTACCCCACTTGGGGACATGGGACTTCACTTTTTACTTACTCTGTCATCCTTTTTTTATATACCTAATATAAATAAATACCTTTTTAATCAGACTATTAAATGATACATATAACTCATATTTAAGTTTATGAGAAGACGCAAAACGGGCCCATTTGCTTCCTGGGAAATACGAAGAGTTACACAACCGTTGTTTAATTATCAAAGCATACATAGGCATACATTATGAAAACATATAAAAAATTAGTCAAAACAAATTGAACGAAAATAATTCATTTAAACATAAACAATTGTATTTGGTGTTTATAAAAAGTTAAATTAATAATGCTTTCTAAAACGTTAAATCACAAACTTTTGCGAATATTTTAAACATTGTGTTCAAATATTTTTATCTTCTCATTTATACTTTGAGTTAAATTAAATAGGAAGTTTCTTTGTCTTCATTAAAAGGCTGTCGACTTAAACACTGAAACACTTTTCCACTCTTAGCTTTCTATTAATATTATTTTCTGCTAAGATAAAACATTTACTTAAGGACCATTTTGATTTTTTTAATCATTGATTTACTAAGTTCATAAAAATCTGCAATGACTTGTCTCAACATTCTAATGTAAAAGTGCTGATAATTCGACAAAAAGAAGAACATAAATAATTTATTATAGGCTTATATTTTCTCTATTTGGGAGGATAGATGTCACCGAGTCAAATTATTTTATAGTTCAATAATGTCTGTAACAGATACTCACACGTCTATGAAAATTTTTTGCTAAAACATCAAGAATTCACTCCATTTATGTTTTATTTGAGACAAGCAATATTGAAATCCTTTTTTTTCTATTTGTCTCTACAAAACGAGACACATAGAGCTACAAAAAGTTAACAGATGTTAATGTACAATCTGATGCCAATATATAAATAAATATATCATAGAACAAGACGCAATTTGTATATTTTCATTGCAGCGTAATGGCACAATAGACAAACACGTGGTCACAGTCAAGCGCGGTATTAAAAACGTTATGGATGTCGGTAAGGTGGTAGCTATTGACGGTAAAGCGGAACAAGAAGTGTGGAGAGATTCTTGCAACGAGTTCCAGGGGACTGATGGGACCGTATTCCCGCCTTTTTTGACTGAATTCGATAGACTGGAATCATTTTCTGGAGATTTGTGTCGGTAAGTTTTGATATGCGTCAATGAATTATTTAGAGCTAAATTTTATTGTCACGCACGCAATATATGGAGTTGAATATTTGCATTAATTTGTAGAAGCAGATATAATTAATTTGAAATATTCTTGGAGTTGTACGTTCTAAGAATCTGACAAATCTCTTGAGCCTGTGTTAAAAATATATTTTCCTCTTTCTTATTGCCTCTACCATGATAATCTATTCTGTTTCTAGAACATTCAAACCCTGGTACCAGAAAAAGACATCATACCGAGGTATCAAAACCCACAGATACATTGCAAACATAGGAGACCTGGCCAACGATCCTGAACTTCAATGCTACTGTATTTCCCCTGACAATTGCCCTCCGAAAGGCCTGATGGACCTCTCTAAATGTCTAGGAGCACCCATGTATGTGTCTCTGCCACATTATTATGATAGTGATCCAGAATTGTTAAAGACTGTTAAAGGATTGAACCCAGATGTTGAAGAACATGAAATTGTTATTGACTTTGAACCGGTTAGTTTATTTAATTTTGAAGTTTTTTTTAGATTTATCGTATTTTAGTTTTAAAATATTTGTCTAGTTATAATATAAAACATGTCATTTAGCTTAACTTATACTCTACAAATATATAGCTCTACATACGAAATATTGTGTCTAGATAACTGGGACACCAATGGTAGCGAAGCAAAGGGTACAATTCAACTTAATCCTATTGCAAACGGAGAAGATGGAACTATTTAAGGATTTACCGAACACTATAGCACCTTTGTTTTGGATTGAAGAGGTAAATTATTATAAGCTATTATTAAAATTACGCAATGCGATTTCTATATGTATATACCTACTGCAAAGACTTTTCAAACAGGTAATTTGTAAGTTTGGCAGTTTGTTTAAATAGGAAGTAATCTCTGAAAAATAAATGAATGCTTTATGCTGACAATCCATTTTCTCTATCTGAATATTATATACCTACTTTGTGAAATTATAATTCAGTTATCATTGCATTCCGAGAAATACACTATAATATCTACTATTCTAATTACATGCCTATTAATCAATTACAATTCAGTTATCATTGAAATACACTATAATATCTACTATTCTAATTACATGCCTATTAATCAAAGCATAAAACCTATTTCCAATAAGGCAATAGGCTTCTGATAATGATCTGAGAATTGCCATGTGATTTTACTATATTGCGAAAAATTCTAGACGTCACGGTCGCAAAGAAATTATAGGCTTAGGTTTGCATAGAATTAAAAATTATGAATCACTACGAATGGGTCTTTTATAAAAAGAAAACATAATATCGTACATATGTATATATTTTATAAGTAGATAATATGTTGCAAATGCTAGCCGTAATCGGAATAACCACGGGTTTAGCCATGTATAAAAACAATTCTAATAAATTTTCATATACTTATCATACAACTATGATAAAAGACAATATGCTTGTTATCTTATCGACAAAAAAAGTTTTTCAAATGACGAAGATTTTCGCAATTACTTTTTCAATACTTTTATATAGACTCTAATAATTGCAAAATGAACTAAAGTTCAGTATTATGCTCAATATAATATTCAAATTCTATTAATTAGTTAAAGTTCAGTACAACCAAGAAGCATAATACTTAGATTATTGATATTAAAAACTATTATAATAAAATAAACAATTTCGATATCACACAAAACCGAAACTATTATTGAGGCCGGGATGTGACTCAGTTAAAGTTGTCTTGATAGATGGCCTTAGTTGTTCTTTTAGGCTTAGACTTCACTTTAGACACAATGAGATAGTATTACAAAAACAATTGAATGCAGTTCTTAAGTAATAAGTTAAGTTCAAAATTTGGTAATGTCTCTTCCTTTTTTTTATTTTTGAAATTTAGTTCTACTACTGTCTATTTTACTTTTAGAAGCTACTATAATTCCTAGCATCATTTTACTGTGGTACATTATGTCGAATAGAACATAGCCTACTTTATATCGAGTACCACAGCCGCGGTATTCAATTTCACAAAAATGTATTCAACTGCTCATTTCTCATCACAGGGTCTCTCCCTCAACAAGACGTTCGTGAACATGCTGAAACATCAACTCTTCATCCCGAAGCGGATCGTGGGTGTTGTTCGCTGGTTGCTAGTGACAACCGGCATCTTAGGTGTGCTGGCTTGCCTCGTGTTCCACTTCAAAGGTGAGATTAAAATGGTGCGTGTTAGAATTGTAGCGTCAGCAAGAAAAATGATTTTATATGGAATATTTTTTTATTACAAAATGACGACTTTGCAAGTGCAAATTCAAAAAATAAACATGTTGGTAAAAAGTTTCGTAAATTTAATAAGATATATCAATCAGAATATGTCTGAACAGTTTACTTTACAATATTAATAACTCCTTCTAAACTATGGGAGAACTTATCAATTATATTATCATTCACAAGATAGAGCAATGATTTATAGAACCCACAATCCACATCTTTCAAATCGCATAAAAATTCGACCCAATCCATCAGATAGTTAAATCCAATACCTAACCTATCTCCAAGATTTATATTCATCATCTGGTCACGTATTTTGACTGCTCACTTTCAATTTCAAACCTGCCGAGATTGGGCCCATAAATGGATATAATTTGGGGAATTCGTGTCCATTTTTATATAATATTTGACGATTTGCCGGTGACCTACATTCTGGATATCTTTTGTCGAAGTTATACGGCCGTTTGCAAAAGCTGCGATGAAATATGGAAGCTAAAATTTTACGGTATTTTCAAGGAATCTTTACGTTTTGATGTATTGGTAGAACGGTAATTGTAAGCAGAATTTAGGTAATTCGATTTGCGTTTATAAATGTGAGTTATTGTCTTAAAAGCATCTTATAAGGTATGACCTTGTAACTCGTAATTTTCCTCAACATTATTCGTAAGAAAAATTGTAGGTACAGTCGGCCAAGAAAGTGGTGTACCACCCTAAGTTTGAATATCGCTTGCAGATTCATAGGTGATAAAGATTAGTTTCGCTTGCAGATCGATCTGACAACTTCTATTGCTGTCTTTATCTGATTATTGATAACGACTATTACTGTTTGTAACGTGACAGCTGTTCTTAGTTTGAACTTGATGGAACCAATGACGTCGTAAAATCAACGGCGTCAAATGTAGATTTTGATGACAAAATTGTATCTACAAATTCAGAATTGTAATCAACAAGTTACATAAAATTGTAAAGGCACAAGGCGAATCCACAAACCTACAATTTCTGTAAACTTGTAATTACAATATCAATAAAAAACAAGCTAAAAAAAGATTTATCCTTTTATTAAATTTCTACAATCAATTTTAAAATACTTATAACAAACAAAAACATAGCATATATAGTAATATTTAGAAGATATTGAAAATTTTTAAAAATTAGAAACGGGTGTAACCGCCGTTGGCCTCTATAACCTCTAAAAGACGAGACCTCATTGAACCAACAAGCCGTGAGCAAATATCGGTTCCCCGCATTTCCTCCCAAATATAATTACAGTGACTAATACGAGCTTGTTTGGTTCTTTCATTTTGATGCGACCATCGTTGGACCATAAGGCCCCAAAGATTTTCTATCGGGTTGAGGTCCGGCGATCTTGAGGGCCACTGAATTACCCTTACGTCAGTGTGTGAACGAAACCAGGCTCTTACGATCCTCGCATTATGAATTGAACAATTATCTTGAACAAAATCAAATTGTGGCACTTCGTTCTCCGGGTAAACATTACGGACTGTCGGTAGCATTGCATTCTGAAGCACGTCGATATAATTTACAGCCGTCGCTCGAGGAGGTAGAGAACACAATTCTCCTACACCATCCGCACTCATCCAGCCCCAAATATTTACGGAAATTCGACCTGATTCTCTATTTGGGATTACATGATCATCTTTATACCGTGTTGAATTATATCGCCAAAGGTGAAGACGTCCATGCTGACTGGATTTAAACGTTTTTTCATCACAAAACACTGTATTAGACCAATCAAACTCTAAGTGCTCTCTGGCGAAGTTCAGACGAGCAAGTCTGTGAGCATCCGTCAAATATATTTTCTTGGCGTAATGCCTGGCTGTGGTGCAACCCCATGTAATGTAGATGATTCCTTATTGTTTGGGCACTCACATCGAACATCTCCGCAAAATGTTTTGTGGGCTTAAAACCATTGATTTCATATTCCCGTCTCATGAATTCTCTATCGTTATTGGAGAGTGCAGGCCGGCGACCACTTCTTCTGTGATCCAACAAACTTCCCTCCTCTCCTTCACGACGAATCCAAAAGCGGACAGAATGCCTCGATATATTCAAATTCCGGGATATCGCACTGATACTGCTTCCCTCATTCAATTGGGCAATTATTTGTGCTCTTTCGGCAATGGTCAAGTTGGCAGGCATTGAGATGATTTTATATGCAGTTGATTGAAAAATAACACGGAAAATATATCGATTTTTTGCATATATTTGACAAAATGTCAATTGTCAGTTTTCTTTTTAAAATGGAATTCGGTTGTCTATTTAAATAGTTTTTATTACTTTTGTTTGGAAACATTTCAATTGCTTTGTAGAAACTAATGTCCTTTTCATTTATACTAAAGGTTAAAATGTCATGTACTTATATGTGACATATGACGTATGAATACTAAATACATAGGTTTACGTCATGATAATGTTGTCTCTTTCAGTAATATCTTTTTATAACGAACCTTGTTGTAATTTTCGATGACCGGGAAACTAAATCAAAACTGGTACACCACTTTCTTGGCTGACCGTACGAGTATTGAAGGCAGTAAACTGTAAACAGCGTATTTAAAAAATATTCAATGCGCTGTATTGTAACGATATCTATCTAGCTATATAATATATTATGTGTTGTAAATTTGATTTGTAAAAGTTCTAATAAATAATCATTTTCATTGCAAAATTTAGGATATAATATTATATTCAATGTGTTTTTTTTAAGAAACTTTTTTTATTTTCAGACCACATAATGCGCTTCGCGATAACAACCGATTCGCCTGCTAAAGTGAAGCCAGAAAATGGAGAGGTTAAAGATAATAATACGAGCGTCATTCAGACACCCACCAAAATTGAAATGTAATAATTTTCTAAGCTTGTGAAGCTGGATAAGCTCTTTTTAATTTGCTCGATGTTTTTGTAACGTTTCGTAATTCGTTTTGTAATTTTATAATAAAGCTTAACAAAAATTACTTTAAATTAATTTTTAATCTGTAGTCTGTAGTTATTAGAATCTAGATAGATCGCTTTTCACTATGAAAAATTAAGCAGTTATTAGAATAAGTGAACTTTGTCCTGTTAAATAAAATAAAATATTGTATTTATCATTTTGTTATTTCTATACTCTTTGTGCTCTTTATAACCAGAAAATATAAACAAAACGAACAAATCGTATAGAAACTGTTTTCAAGTTCTCATTACAGGTCACTTTAAAAGGAAATTTGTAGGTCAATTTATCCTACTTTCTATCAGTGATTTAATTAAAATTTAACGTGAATACGTTATCTAAGTTTATTCGTATTTTACAATAAAGTTAGGATTCTGTTTATGTTACGATTTATATTCCTTCCTTAAAAAATATTGTATTTGTCACTAAAATCTAGTTATATACAAAACAGAAATTTAATAAAAAGCTCGACTCACACTTAATTGAAAGATTAGTTTCTTCTTCCATTTTATTAATCTTTTCCTCAAAGCTGACGATCTTTCTATTCTTGTACATTAAGTCCAAAGATTAAGTACTTTATGAGATACTAACCAAAATGATGAACTGACCATAAAATTTTGATTCACAATGAAAAGCAGAAGAAATAAAAGACACATATTCTTCTCAATTTTTATTAATCTTAATTTAAATATATTTACATGTCAGGCGTAACACTAAAAACTTACATATCACATTTAATTGTACTTAACAATCTCAAAAAGCCAGTGTCCACAAAGAATATGAAACTCAAATAAGTAAATTTTAATTAAGTCGTTATAAGGGAAACATACATGTCTCAGAATATATACAAAAAATATATTTTAAATATATCATTATAGTAAAATAAATTCATATCAAATTGTCAATTAGGAAAATCAAAAAATAAAATAACGAACAACTAGTGGCCTACGTTACACGAGGCATAAGTGAAGTAATATTTTCTTCAAAATGAAATAGTCCCAAGTCTAAAAATAAAAGTAACATTTATAAAAACGTTCCAAATTAACATCATCATCATAAAACATTGAGAGAGTCTAGTTATAAAATTAAGTGATTTTCAACTTTGAAAATTATATAGAAACTAGTGTGGACGCAGCTTTGCGGTAACTAACATTAAATTGACCCTGAATCACAACTTCTTCTTCGCTATCGAGTGGTCTATTAACTTCTTGGACCGTTTCACTAAATCGCTCGACTTGTCGATCAACTGATCCATACGTTTGCTCTGTACGTAGTCGACCAATTTTTTGAAACCCGACCGTAATACATACACTACAAGCACCGACACACTGATGAATAAAACAAAAAATGCTAAAGCAACATCGATCATGTAATATTGGAAAATGTTCAGATCTTTCGCGGGCGACAGCAGATGATATGCGCCCTTATGTCTTATTACGTATTCAGTCCAATAAATGGCTCTCTCCAGGGGCGATTCCTTTTGGTCCCTGAGCAATATTTGACGCTTTTTAACTTGCGTTCTGTATCTCGGTTCGTTGATAACTTCTTTGATGGCTTCGTACAGTTTATCAGCTGTTAGATATTGTAGGTCTAGTTTTTTAGCGTAGCCGTCGACTTCTGCTTTGGCTGCGTTGGAATCGTGGTCGCAGAAGACTGGCATGCTCACTATGGGCACTCCGTGGTACACTGTCTCGAACATGCTTAGTAGTCCACCGTGTGTCACGAATGCCTTTATTTTTGGATGACCTGAAAAATAAATAATAATTATGAATTGATATAAAAGATAATCTAAAACCATGTCAACATTTAATCATCATTTTATCTTTGAAGCATTAGCGCTTACCTCTATAGAATTTATAAATATGTACACATGATTTTATACTCAGTATTATGGTGTCTTCTCTAATGTAAAATTTCTTGGGCCTATAATTGTTAGTTTTAGTGCATATTTATGACATGTTCTGATGTGAGATTGTGCTGTCTTTATTACTATGGTCTAGTAATAACAAGTTGGCGTTATAATAATGTGAGTCTAACCGCTTTATATTCTTTGATGATCCTTATGAAATAAATAAATTTAATGTTTTGAAAAGAACAACTAAAATGTATGCAAGATAGAGGAAACTGCATCTATCCTATAAAAACTACTTTCCACAGGCTACAATAATAATTTTGAACATAACAACCCCTAATTAATTACTAGTAGAGATATTAGTTGTACTAGTAGAGACTGTAATTTTAACACAGCTTACCAAGCAAATCCTGCTGAGGCAGCCACTTATAAAGCCGCACATTAGACGGTATATCAGTCAAATTCTGTTCCGCGTCCTGTTTCCAGAGCACCCTTTGAGGAAGTCTTCCAAGAGCCTGAACGATCAGTCTATGTGCTGTAAGCGGCATATTGTCCGTACGAACTGACGAACCCATGGATACGTAGACGAAACCTGCTTCACCTGCTCCGGTGATCCAGTCTTCTAAATCCTGGGATATTCGAGAAGCTATTGAGCCTTTTAGACCGTGATAGGAACGTCATATAAATTAAGATGGTAATAAAGCTCTGGAATATCTTCACGTGGTTGAGTTGTTATTCGGGTTGGAATTATTTAAAACAGTGGTTATATTTTTCGTTGTCTTTTCTTACTAACGGGTTTTGGACAGTAGCAAGAAGGTTAAACTTTCAGAATAATGAAATCTCCAGACTATCTTCTGTTTAAGTCTCGTTAAATTCTGGTTAAGTCGTTATTAGGATTCGAAAAAAAAGTGTTAATATTGTAATATTCCTTGAATTTAGGTCTTACTGTTCAGTTTAAGTTTTAGTTAGTTCGTAGTCGATACAGTTCCTAGAACGTGTTGTTTTTTTCCTATCCAGTCTAAGTTTACTCTTCTTTCGTAGAATGTTCTCGAATACAAACAAGTTACAATTTTTACATTTTTATTTATTTAAATAAACAAGTATAAATAATAAATTTATAGAAAAATAAAACAGAACCCGAGATAAATTTTATATGAGGGCGCACTAAGCATTATCACTTAAAATGCAAACAACCTCTTAGGCAAAATAAATGTCGTTTGAACTTCCTAAAAGGTATGAACATAATAATGAAATGTGTAACAAACCTTACCGCATTCAATTTCTTTGGCTCCCTGCAATGTATACAAGCGACTTCGGCCACATTGGGCAAGTATGGCCTTGGATAGGACACAGAGTAATGTCCGTTCTGCAGAATGAAGCTGACATTTTTCCCCATATCGTAAACGTGAGGCATTTGTTGGCCAAAATGTTTTCTTAAAACGCCTTGCAGGATCGTTACGCTTACAGCGTGTCCAGCATAGGCACCGATATGCCAAAATGCATTTAATGCCCGGTCAATAAAGTTCATATTATCCGTAAAGGATTTCGCGAAGATTGGTGTGACAGAGAAAGGTGCTGGACTGCCGGATATGCTGGTTGGTCCGGAGTAGAAGCCAACAGTGTTTATGTACATGAAAGGGACTTTTTGCTTGTACACTAGGCCTAAAGCGCATTCGGGGTACGCTCCGTCAAGGATAATGAGGTCGTACTTCCTCCCTGATTTGAGGAGTGATTTTGTTTGGTAGTCATTTAGGAAAGCGTCGCAAGCCTGAAATAAATATTGATAAACAGTTGATACTTATAAATGGTATTACAAGCTGACTTTGTAGCGTATGTTTATGTATTTTTATGTATTTTTTTTTCTGATATTTTCGAAGTTTTTTTACAAAATGATTAGAATATTCTTCAAAAAAATACATGATTTATCACATAATTTTCAATTACGTAATACCTACCTCATAACCAAACCGTATGATATCCTTATACGGAAGCGGTTCCTCCCCCCTCATCTTGGCTCCCACCAGGTCCAACGCCATGTATCCCCTGATGAAGGACACCAAGCCAGCTGGAGCGATCTCCTCTAAACCCTCGAGGTGGAAGTCCGGTGGAAACGCACTGATTAACGTTATGTTGTGGCCTCTGAAAATTTAATGTCTAGGTCAAGCTCTGTTTGAATATAGCCTGTAAACGTATGTGTTTTGTTATGATGATTTGATTTATGAAGCGAACTTTTCAACAATATTGATTTTCTTTTAAAGAATAGACATAATTAATTACATTTATAAAGTACTTTAATGCTATAAAAATTTTCTACTATATTTTCAATTTAACTGCAATTGCTAGATTTCTAGACGAACGTTATTTTCATTAGAATTCTCGAATTATTTCAAACTCTCTATTTCATACAAATAATGAAATTTAAAGTCACCTTCTAATTAGCCCTCTGGCAAGCTCCCAAAAAGGTATTTTGTGAGACTTTGTACCGCCCATTGTTACCATTAGAATGTCGCTGCCACAGACCGACGCAGCCAGCAAAATCGGCAAACAAAATACAGGCCATCGCGACCCCTGAAAAAAAATAAACATGTCAAAATTTTGGCACAATATACAGATACATCGCGCCGGTCCTCACGGCGTAGGGGAGCGTCCCCCGGGTGGCGGATGGGGGGAAGGCTGGTAGTTCAGCCCAGCTGCACTATCAGCTAAGGCCGATGGCCTCGCTGACCAACGAAGGGTGTGGTCCTCCAGCAATATGGGGGTTGTGCGATGGGTTAACACCCCATCCACGTAAAAAAACCTATGTTACGAAACCGACACAAAAAAGTTATATACGATCTTCTCAAAACGACGACCCTCGGCGTGGATTTAAGGACTTAAGATTAGCCTCTTGGAATGTTCGTAGCTTGTATCGCCCAGGCGCAATATATCAGGTGCACAGGGAATTGCAAAGATACAGAATCGGCATAGCAGCACTTCAAGAAGTGAGATGGCCAGGAAACGGAGAGTGCAACATTGACGGGAAGGCCACTCTATTCTATAGCGGTGATTCTAACGGGAAACATGTTAATGGAGTAGGATTCTTGATAGATAATAAAGTGTTAGGGAACGTAATAAAATTTGTTGCAGTATCAGACAGAATATGTGTGCTTCGGATAAAAAGTAGATTCTCCCACATTACTATTGTTAATGTCTATGCACCAACTGAGATTACAGACGATAGTCAAAAGGATTTATTCTATGAAGACCTAGAGCTTGTGTATGATCAAATAGCAGACTATGATGTAAAAATTGTTGTGGGTGATTTAAACGCGCAAGTAGGACGCGAAGACACGTTCATTCCTACTATTGGAAAATACAGCAAGCACCAACACACAAATGACAATGGTCTACGACTGATAAGTTTTGCGGCTTCTAAATCCATGCTAGTAAAAAGCACAATGTTCGATCATAAAGATATTCACAAAAGCACCTGGAAATCACCTGATGGTACCACTGTGAACCAAATTGATCACGTGCTTGTTGACAGCAGACATGGAAGTAACATAGAGGACGTGAGAACCTATCGCGGAGCAGATTGCGACTCTGATCATTTCCTACTACTCATAAAAATTAAAGCAAAAATCCGAATACAACGCAGTGGTGGCAGTGAAGGAATAGTAAACCTAGATACCGAAAAACTGAAAGATATAGACATAAGAAAGTCATTCCAATTAGAATTAAAAAATAGATTTCAGGAATTAGATAACATAGAAGATATAAATAAAATGTGGGTTGAAACCAAGGGTATTATGGAAGAGGTGGGATTGAAAGTCTTGGGACGGAAAAAGAGAACGGGGAACAGAAAATGGTGTAATACTGCATGCGAACAGGCCTATGAAGAGAGGCGAAAGTATAAAATTCTCATGGAACAGGACGAAGGATGGAAAGAGAAACACCGGGTAGCTCGGAATCGACTCAGAAATCTCATGAAACATGCTAAAAGGGAACATCTTGATAATATATTGCATGAAGTCGAAACTCTTAGTAAAGCTGGCCAAAGCCGAAAGTTTTATAAAGAGATAAAGCTATTCAGGAAAGCCTTCAAGCCCTCGTCTCAGCTTCTGGAAAATGAGAATGGGATGCTCCTATCGAACCCAGATGATATCAAAGAAGAGTGGAAACAATACTTTAAGACCTTACTGAATTGTCCAGTAGCAGGGAGCCCCTTCACTGAAGTGATAGAAAATAATGATACTTTTATAAACGAGATAAGCCCAATAGAAGTACGAAAGGCAATATCAAAACTTAAAAACAACAAAGCCCCTGGAGCTGACGGTATACCAGGTGAACTGTGGAAGTACGGTGAAGATATAACAACCTCCAAAATGTACGAGCTCATTACTAAGATATGGAAGGAAGAAAAACAACCGGATGAATGGAACCTAGGTGTGATATGCCCAGTTCACAAAAAAGGCTCCCGAAGAAAATGCTCCAACTACAGAGGAATAGCGATATTGCCCACGGCGTATAAAGTACTCTCGTATATTATACTGGGTCGCCTAGAACCTTACACAGAGAAAATCTTGGGAGATTATCAATGCGGCTTTCGAAAAAACCGCAGCACAACAGACCAAATCTTTCTCTTGAGACAGATTATGGAGAAAAGGTGGGAGTATGCACAGAGCCTTCACATCCTATTTGTGGACTTTATCAAAGCATATGACAGCGTCGACAGGGATTCACTCTATAACATCTTGAGACTTTTCCAAATCCCTGAAAAACTGGTAAGAATGGTAAAAGTAGCTACTGAAACCAGTAAAATGAAAGTCAAGGTTTGTCGAGGCTTTACTGATGTATTTGAAGTCACCACTGGGCTAAAACAAGGAGATGCACTTTCACCAATTCTGTTCAATCTTGCTCTAGAATACCTTATTAGAAAAATCCTGATACTTGAGGGCGGGATTGAGCTCAACGGCAATCACAAAGTTATTGGATACGCTGACGATCTAGCGCTTCTAGGACAACGTGAACAAGATCTTACGTTAATGGCTAAGACACTAGAATCGGAAGGTCTTAAGATTGGCCTTAAGATAAGCGGGGAAAAAACGGAATACCTACATATGAAAAGGTACAAAGATACTAGAGTGTGTAGGAAAAATCTGGTAACCGGAGATACTACATACCTAGGAACAGACTCCTTTAAATATCTAGGTTGCACAGTTACGGACACTAACCGCCGAGAAGCCGAAATAGATATCCGCATCCAAAACGCACTAAGATGCTCAGCAGCGCTCCATAAAATCCT